>JAXCGZ010015692.1:2500-7500 GCA_037179515.1 Halocaridina rubra | reverse complement strand
ATCCCTCCACCAGTCCTCTCAGATCTTTCAACCCTTAGTATTCTGAAGCCCTTAGGAAAAACTGTGACACTGTTTATGTCCTCACTCAACTTAGTCTCTGTAATTGCTACTATATCTGCCTTACTGTTGTGAATCCTATCTTTTAATTCTACTGCCTTACCAGCTAATCCATCAGCATTTGTGTATAACAATCTTAATGAGGCCCCATCCCCTGATCTTCTGTCATTATCTTCTTTATCTCCCCTTTGTCTGGAAGAACTCTGTAATGAAAATTTTTCTTCTCTTCTTCATTTCTTTCATCATTTAACCTTCTTGCCTCTTGCAACAAGTTTTTGATCTTTCCCATCTCTTCCTGTGTTCTGTATCGTCTAATGAACACTTCTTTGAATTCTTGAAGGTCTTTTAGACTTTTTTTTCTCAACAATATTTCCCTACATGTTTCCCCTCTCTCAAAGGTTACTTTTGTTGGTCTCGGCTTTCCTTCCCTCGAATATTTACCTAGTTGGTGTATGTTTACAATATCCTCAGGACCACATACTACTCCAAGCTTTCTTATCAGGTCTACAACCCTAGCTTTATTTTCTTCAAGTCTCCCCTGCCATGTTGGCTCCTGGGATTCGCTTATGCCTGAGATTACCACTGTCTTCTCCTTATCAAGTGCCTGTCTGATGAGTGTGTGTGTGTGTGTACGTGCCTGTGGGTGTACGTGTGTGTGTACGTGCCTGTGGGTGTGCGTGTGTGTGTGTGCGTGTGTGTGTGTGTGTGCGTGTGAGCTTGGCAAGTGTGAATGCTAACCTAAGTGAATGCCTTTTCTAACTTCACAAAAAAGCATCCGCTTCTCTCATTATTGACAACCAAGAAGCTATGATATAATGAATCTTACAGTTATAATAGTGAGACCTATAATATTATTGACGGTGATGATGATTTTTTTTTTTTAAATATGGAAGTTTCCAGACATGGAATGCTATATATGCTTGCATAAGGGCTCATTATGCAAGTGGTTGAACCACTTACATGTCATTTGTAAGGCATTTGCTTTATTTTTTTCTTATTTTTCCTTTTTTTTCTTATTCACTTTATTTAACATGAGTTTTTCTTTAGCAATTTTAGGTATTTAATATCTTTAAATTTTTACTAATATTGCGAATTAGCATTTTATTTTAGATCTGATCGTCGTGTTTTCTTATATCTTCCATGACTAGTGTTTATTGGAATATGGATATATAAAAATATTATATTACTGCACTTTTTTGAATGTATTTTGCATTTTCTTTTCAGAAGATGTCGGAATCCACGCGAACACCCGCCACTCTTTTCTTGTGCTTTCTTTTGAGTCTAACTTCAGGTGAGGAAAATTCTATCAAGATAACAATATTTATTAAATAAAGCTAAAAAAGTCTTCATGATTATTTTGCTAGATGATGGCGTAGAAAAACCTCATCAAAGTTCTTTCATAAAATACTTTTTACTATTATTCTGTATTGTTATTTCTTTGGTATCCGATGCTATTACCATTGCAAGATTTTATTGTTTTTAATATTTTTTTAAGCGGGTTATCAGTCCTAGAAAATTAATAATTATTCAAATATAGATAAAATACAAGTTGTTTATTCATTGCTCCTGAACTGGGTTGCATTGATATATTATGTAATTCTTTTTAGACATTTTATGGGATAATTTTCATAAAAAAAAATGTAGGTGGTTAATTACAATGAATTTTTTTTTTAATTATACTAGGACATTATGAAGTTAATAAAGAACACGTAAATAATAAATAGAATTGTGATGACGATAATAATAATGATAATAATGATAATAATAATAATAATAATAATAATAATAATAATAATAATAATAATAATAATAATATAATAATAATAATAATAATAATGATAATAATAATAATAATAATAACAATAATAATAATAATAATAATAATAAATATGATAATAATGATAACAATAAAGATGATTATAAAGATAACGATAATAGCAATAGCTATCATAATACATACACACACATATACACACGCATATATATATATATATATATATATATATATATATATATATATATATATATATATATATATATATATATATATATATATATATATATATATATATATATATATATATATATATATATATATATATATATATATATATATATATATATATATATATATATATATATATATATATATATGGAGATAGATAGATAGGCATATATAATATATAAGAAAAATTTCACGGATCATATATGTAAAGGCTTATTATATTGTGAATATTAAAATAATATATTTTAAAAGATGCAAAGAAGTGATTTAGGAGAACATTTTAAGAACGAATACTATATATTAACAAAATATAAGACAGTCATTTTTATTGATTTGCAAATATTAAGAGAAACCAAAATGTTAATTATATTTTTAAACTATGCAAGACATTGAGTTTAAATGCATACAGGCATTAAGAAAAAATAAACATGAACACTTATGGCACTTCACTATTTGCCAATATTTCTTTGAAAATCTTTTGTTTTTCACATTACGCTTCTTTCTCCATTTTTTTTTTATGCGAAAGCATATAGTACCTTTCCTACTGTATTTTTTTCCCATTTCTCTTCTGCAGTAGAGAGTGGAAGTGAGGCAGAGATCATCAAGGCTCTAGAGGAGACTCAGAGGGAGGTAGCGTGGAAGTATATCCCCCTTAGTGGTCCAGCTATCGATAAGTCTTTCTCCAAGAACGTCACAGTGCAATTGGGCAAGACAGCAGTCTTGCACTGCCGCATCAAATATCTGGGAGGAAAGACAGTAAGTGGTGCTGATGGAAAAGAAGAAGAAGAAAACAAATGTGAATTTCCCTCTTTTTTTTCTTCGTTTTTTTCTTTTGTTGCTTGAGTGAGAAAATCATTTCTATTCATTTGTGTCTTAAAATACGATTGTTTCTCTTGATTTATCGATGTGGTTCTTTCCTTAACCTGAGAGATGGGTTTAGGATAGTAATTTTTTTCAGATTTTTCTCCATATTTGTCTTTTATATTTACATTTTTCTTTTCATTCATTTCCGTTTTGTGTTCTTTATTGAGATATTTTAATTTCTTCTTACATACAAATTTCCTTTTGGCTTTTAGCTTCATATTTCAGTATTTATTAATCTCTTTTAAGTGTTACGTTTGCATTTTTACTATATTCCCTCCTTTGTTACGTACCTATTTATCTCTTTTCTTTTCGTCCACATTTTCTGCGCTTACATTGTAATTATATATTCTTTAATAATTTATTTTCCAATTTATTCAGTTGGAGATTTAACATTTATTCACGAAGTTCTTTTATTATTTTCCCATCTTTTTGCATATTCTTCGTTTATGTCTCTCTCTCTCTCTCTCTCTCTCTCTCTCTCCTCTCTCTCTCTCTCTCTCTCTCTCTCTCTCTCTCTCTCTCTCTCTCTCTCTCTCTCTCTCTCTCTCAATCAATATATCCATCTGTATATCTCTCTATCTATCTATCTATCTGTCTATCTGTCTATATGTCTATATATCAATCGATATGTGTATCTGTCTATCTATCTATCTATCTATCTTTTATAAAATCCCAATTTTCTTTCAATTATAGCGAGCATTTTTTCTTACTTATATAGTTCCGTTTCATTACTTTATTTCATTCAGTCCTTCCGTCGTCAAAAATTTATGTATCTATCTTGCTTTTTCATTTTTTTTTAATATATTGCATTTTTGTTTTATTTATAGGAAAATATTCGTCTAATGATTAGACTCAATCAGCTAAAATAACATTTAATGATGTATAGATTTCTTAATGTTTCTCCCACATTTTGCAGAAAGAATTATGCAAAGTATAGTTAGTGATGGGACATTTTATCAACGCAAGAAAATCAAACAGAACCTGAAATTCCAAATTTGAGGATGAAAAGGAAAATTGATGATATTTTTCTTCTCCTTTCACAAGGTGTCATGGATGCGTGCACGAGACTTACACTTACTAACTGTAGGTAGATTTACGTACACGAGCGACGAACGATTCCGCGCCGTACACACAACGGGGTCGGATGATTGGCTGCTCAAAATTCATTATGCCCAACACAGGGATGCTGGGGGCTATGAGTGCCAAGTATCAACAACACCCCCTATTTCTAACAGCATTTGGTTAACTGTTGTGGGTGAGTATTCAGTGCTTATAATATTCTGCCAATGGAAACTAGTAAGTACAATTTTATGATCCTCAGCTCTTTGGCCAAAGTTAGTTAAGATTATCTTATACGTTTCTGCCAGTAACTGCCAATGCTGGGGGAGAGTTGTCGCTGAATATAAAATGCAGATAAGAAGAATATTACACAGGGAATTTTGATGCAATAAAATATATTCCTATACCGAAGTCTGGATGACAGGTGCTAGTGAGTGTTAAGAAGTTTTGCTGGTGACAGTTTTAGGTGAGCATATGTTGGTGATTGGTAGGCAGTTCTTGGTGATTATTGGATAATCTAAGTTCACTCCTATATTTAGCATATGTTAATAAGTCATGTCATATATACATATTTTGGTTGAAAGACGGAAGTATGAAAATATTCCTTGTCAAAATTCGTTGGTAGCCGTTATCCTGCTTAAAACATAAATAATCACCCATGACGATGTTTGTTTTTGAAAACTATCGACAAGTATTTTTATACAAATTAAAATTTGTATAAGGTTTATATATATATATATATATATATATATATATATATATATATATATATATATATATATATATATATATAGATAGATAGATAGATAGATAGATAGATAGATAGATAGGAAGTACTAGCTTCTTATGCGCTTTGAATGTCTAATGTAAATACATTTAAACAAACTATTTTAATGAATCAGCTGTGGCATAATATTTGTCTTTATGTAAATATATATATATATATATATATATATATATATATATATATATATATATATATATATATATATATATACATATATATATATTTATT
>JAXCGZ010015691.1:27500-32500 GCA_037179515.1 Halocaridina rubra | reverse complement strand
AATCCTCTCACTTATGAGCAGTGCTATCCCTCCACCAGTCCTCTCAGATCTTTCGACCCTTAGTATTCTGAAGCCCTTAGGAAAAACTGTGACACTGTTTATGTCCTCACTCAACTTAGTCTCTGTAATTGCTACTATATCTGCCTTACTGTTGTGAATCCTATCTTTTAATTCTACTGCCTTACCAGCTAATCCATCAGCATTTGTGTATAACAATCTTAATGAGGCCCCATCCCCTGATCTTCTGTCATTATCTTCTTTATCTCCCCTTTGTCTGGAAGTATTCTGTAACGAAAATTTTTCTTCTCTTCTTCATTTCTTTCATCATTTAACCTTCTTGCCTCTTGCAACAAGTTTTTGATCTTTCCCATCTCTTCCTGTGTTCTGTATCGTCTAATGAACACTTCTTTGCATTCTTGAAGGTCTTTTAGACTTTTTTTTCTCAACAATATTTCCCTACATGTCTCCCCTCTCTCAAAGGTTACTTTTGTTGGTCTCGGCTTTCCTTCCCTCGAATATTTACCTAGTTGGTGTATGTTTACAATATCCTCAGGACCACATACTACTCCAAGCTTTCTTATCAGGTCTACAACGTTAGCTTTATTTTCTTCAAGTCTCCCCTGCCATGTTGGCTCCTGGGATTCACTTATGCCTGAGATTACCACTGTCTTCTCCTTATCAAGTGCCTGTCTGATGAGTGGGTTTGCCCTTTCCATCACAACGTCTTTCATTTTTTCGATTACTGTCTCTTTATAGTCAACTGTTTGTATGTTTTCCAGTGCCACCACCTTTACAGCCTCTTTTACTGCCACATTCCCCTTTAGTGCATCAGCAAAGGACGTTTTCATGGCATCATTTTCCATATTCAGCTCCTGGAACTCTTTTCTGAACTGTTCAATGTTTTCCTTAATCTGAACATTCCAAGCAGCAATCTCGTCTCTCTCAGAAGAGAGCAGTGAACTAACATCTAATTCCTTTAGGTTGTCATTCAGCTGTTTGTTTTTATCTTCTTGTTTAGAAATTCTAGATTCTAGTTGACTCTTTTCCCCTTCCAGCTTCTTTATTCTTTTTTCTAGTTCCTTTCTCTCCTGCCCTTGTGCTTTATTTGCTTCCTCCAAAGATCTTATTTGTTCTCTGAGTGTTTCATTCTCTTTCATTTCTCCATCCATATTCCGAATTTTATCATCAAGGCTTATAACCATTTCCTCTAACTTCTTGATTCTCTGTTTGAGTCCCCTGATGACTACCCCTTCTCCCGACCCATGGGTGGGAGAGGTTTGGGACAGAGATGGCTTCATTTTTATGTTCTCCCTCTCACAGAATATAGAAAGAAGACGAGTAAGAGGAAAAAAAGAAAAGAGAAAAACTTCTAATTTAGCTTCACACAGAATTTTTATATCTCCATATAAGTGTGTGTGTGTGTGTGTGTGTGTGTGTGTGTGTGTATGTGTGTGTGTGTGTGTGTGTGTGTGTGTGTGTGTGTTTATATATATGTGTGTGTATGTGTATTATATATATATATATATATATATATATATATATATATATATATATATATATATATATATATATATATATATATATATATATATATATACATAAATAAAAAAAAATGAACCAACGCAACGCTATTGTTAAAACCCAAATGACAATATGCATTCTGTCATCAAACATCTACTTCACATCCCCCTGTATCCAACAGGGTTTTCACATCTGTAATAAAGAAAAAACAGAAAATAAACAAGGTTGCAACATGTCCGCTCCATCAGAGACTCTTGGCACATTTTTTCAGTTACAAGAAAAGTGATTGAATGATTCAAGAATTAACAGATTTCCTGTTCCCTTATTCCTTTTAGTCTCTTCCAACGACTCACAGTTAATAGGAATACTTATTTCTATTCTTTCCATAAGGGATATCCCTATTAGGCACTTCTTACGATATGCAGGAAATAGGCGTATGGAAATAATATATCTCTGGGTTGCTTCCTGAACCACACAGACAATAAAGAGTGTGTGCTTTTTCCCTCACATTCTCAGCAATATCATGTTTTCTCTGCCGTCAGGAATATCCCTTTCAGGCGCCCCCTACGACTAAGAGTATAAGATGAGGGAAGTATTTCTTCCCTAACATTGGGGATATCCCTTTTAGGCGCTTTTAAGAGCTCGCAAAATATAGGAGGGAAGGCTATCTTTCCTTTTCCATTAGGAATATCATCTTCTAAGACTCGGAGACTATAGGACGGAGAATTTAATTCTGTCTACCATCAGGGACATCTCTTTTAGGAACCTCCTACTACTTGAAGAGATTTGGTTGGCAAAATTATTTCGCCTCTTTCACCAGACATATCTCTTCCAAATGCCTCCTACAAATCGAAGGAAATACGGGGGCAAAATTCCTTTTTTCCTGCCATGAACGATATCCATTTCAGACGTCTCTAACGACTCGCAGAAAGTTAGTCGGAGGAATGTTTTCTTCTCTATCACCAGGCATAGCCCTTTCTGGTGCCTTTTTTAAATAAAAGAGAATCATTCGGTGGAATTCCTTCTCCCTTACCATCAGGTGTTATCCCTTTTGAGGGCTTCTTTTGACTCGGATAGAATACAAGTGCAGGATTCAATCTCCCTCATCATCAGTTGTATCCCTTTTAGGCACTTCTTATGACTCCAAGAGAATAAAACGGCAGAATTCTTTCTCACATTCCATAAGGGATAACTCTTATAGATTCCTCTCTCCATACGTAGCTATTATGAAGTTTCACAGGAATATCCCTATAATATACTTGTTAATTTTTATCAAATTTCCACCAAAAAGGATATCACTTTTAGGTATTTCTTACGGTAAGCAGGGATTACAAGGGCCGGTTTTTTTCCCCTGACACCAAGTTTTGAACACTTTACATAAGAAAATTATATACAAAGTACTAGATAGGGCCCACGGTGGCCGAGTGGTTATTGTTCGACTCGGGATTAGACAGTCCTGCAATTGAACCCACCCTGGGATGATAGGAAGGGTATCTAGCCTCATTTCCCCAAACCTCAGTTTGTTCGTGTCCATTAATATATTGGAGAAAATAGTGACACCATGAAACGAGGATTATATAATAGACTATAATCAATAAATAAATTTACACATTGAATAAAAAACAAATACAATTGGATGATAATAGTGCAGACTGTACACAAATAATGCAAACTCATATAGTCATTCAAACATGCAGACAGACATCAATAAGCAAGTTAGCACATATCAGTCACCCTTCAATTCAGGCATATTTCCAGTCAGCTTTTTATGTCTTACTGTATCACTCAGGACTCTTGTGTTCTCCATAAATTGTTCCATTAAATGGAGTGAGTTCAAGTCCTTCTAATTCCGTAGCGAAAAAGGGAAATTTCCCCTTATGTAAACTGAGGATGTAGAAGGGACAGTAGTGTTGTCTGTCTTATCATAGTCCCTGCCAACTCAGCAGGTATAATGATTAAGTGATTGGATGTAGTTGATCTTTGGTGGCAGTAATGGCAGACACGAGGCCAGACATGTAAATGTCTTCTTTGAGGCTCTTCACCAACAAATATAATAATACTAATACTAATGCTGATAATAATAATAATAATAATAATAATAATAATAATAATAATAATAATAATAATAATAATAATAATAATAATAATAATAATAATGATAATAATAATGATAATAATAATGATAACAATAATAATAATAATAATAATAATAATAATAATAATAATAATAATAATAATAATAATAATAATAATAACAATAATAATGATAATAATAATAATAATAATAATAATAATAATAATAATAATAATAATAATAATAATAATAATAATAATAATAATAATAATAATAATAATAATAATAATATAATTATAATAATAATAATAATAAATAATAATAATAATAATAATAATAATAATAATAATAATAATAATAATAATAATAATAATAATAATTAATTATTATTATTATTATTATTATTATTATTATTATTATTTGTTATAATAATAATTTTTTTTTAACATAGTCGAAAGAAAATACTACATGATAGAGACGCCATCACCCTCTCCATCTAATCCCCAAGTAATACTAGCGGCCTTCGGGTGGCAGTGAGACTTTATAACCAGAGCTAAGCAGGGTGTTTGTTTATATTTATAACTCCTTCTATTCGGTGATACGGGAATCATTGTTGTTTTAAGTATATTATTATAAGTACTGAATATCTCCATTATATTCGATTGTACACTATATATTGCATTTATTATATATGATATATATAACAGTTTGCATATAGGTTTTTTCCTCTGTCACTGCTTATTATTACGGGTAAATTAATTTGTTTTTCACTGCACTGAATTTTTGCATGATTTTTTCCTCGAACGCTCCCAAGAGCCGCTGCACTGATCACTACTTACATGAGGGTTGAAATCACCTTGTGTGTCACTGACGACTTAGGGAGTCAAGAGAACCAGACAATATCCTACAACAGCAACTGTTGACTTAGTGGCGGTCCCGCGACCCTCCCACTAGTTTATATACTTCTTGTGACGTCACGCCGTGAATGAAATTGTAATGGATGTTATTTTTCATTTAATTTCTTTATTCTATATTTTAGTTTTTAGGTTTTCATAATAAAGAAGTTTGAAGGCATTATTTAAGGGGTTTTCCATTATATATATCAGTAGGATATTATTTACGTATTTTTATTAGCAGAATTAAAAAATATCACTTCCTTTAATTTGCTACGATCATGACCTATATTGAAGACGTTAGGGAAAAGATTGGAATGTAGGTGATCGATGTAAGGGATATTAGCGATCTGTCGCTTTTTAGCTCCTGTCTACACAGAACGTAAAATGAGTACAATGCTAAAAATGTGTAGCCAAGGGAGGAGCAGTCACACAATGAATTTTTTTTGTTTCAGAACACATCTGCATGACCGGCATATTTGCTCATATCGAAGGCCGAAGTCTTGAGGATA
>JAXCGZ010015691.1:0-15000 GCA_037179515.1 Halocaridina rubra | reverse complement strand
TCTGTGTCTCAACTGTCTGCCTCAATGCAAAGCTTGTGTCCGTTGGTTCCCATCCAGACATGAAGCCACACTGTTCTAGATCTATTGATGTTTCCTATCTGAATCTGCTCTCTACTATCCTCTCTTAGCTCTTCATGGTGTGTCACATTAACATTATTCCTCTGTAGTTACTACACTTTTGGATGTCACCCTTTTCTTTAAGTACGTATAAATACAATTTCCCTCCATTCCTCTGGGATCTTTTATTGTCCGTAAACTTTCCCATCAAATCACACCACCAGTTTATTCCCTCCATTCCCAAATACTTTTACAACTCTGCTGATATCCTCTGGTACTGTGGGCTCCCCATTCTTCATTTTCTTCAATACAATTATCACCACTTCTCTATCTGATGTTATGCACTCATTCAGGACTCTACCCTAAAAGAAATCTATAAAGTTTTCACAATTTAATAGACAACCAAAGTACATCCTCAAACATTTCCGAATTATATCCTGATTATTCAAAATTATCCCATTTTCCTTTTTCATCTGGCTGCTCTGTGAAAATTCTCTTGAGTGAAAAAGAAAAAAAGCTTTTTGACATCTTAAATTTGCTATCGTTAAAGGACAGGCAAGTATAGGCTTACGTTCGAATCTTACTTCAAGAAAGAAAGTAACTCTCCTATGATGTAGCATTCTTTTAAAGGTTCTTATATATTAAATTTGTTTAAGACAGAGAATTGAGTGTGATTCATCTAGAGTACCTTACCTATACATGTCAGCAGCAAAGTTGCCGGCTGACTCACATCCTAGAAAATTCTGAATATTCTGTTCTTCCGCAATTTCAAAAGCCTGACAGAGGGTGCAACTCAATGTTGGAACACACAGTCGAAGTATCCTCAGCCTATGATAAAACTCAACATTCTCTGACTCTAAGGCTTCGAAAATCGGTGGCTTTCCTGCATTTTCATTGAATATTTGCTCAAAGAACCTCCATCTAATAATCTGTGAGAGTAATATACACAAGTAAAATACATACAGAGCATATTGCTAAATTTTTCAAGCTTCTCCAGCCATGCAGTAATGATAGACTGGCAAATGTTTTATGTTTGCTCATGAATAAATATACTATTCAAATTACTACTGTATTCAAAGCCATCAGAAATTATACTATTGCACCATATCAATTTGAAGTTAACGTGATGTACTCAACTATGACAAGAAACGAAGGAGCAAGAATTCAATATACCCTGCCATCCTCACAACTTTTACTGGCTGTTTTGTATTTTATGAATGACATATACAAGAGTGGCATTGATGCTCTCCAACAAAAAAGGTGAGAGTATTACAAAAGATAGTATTCACTGGTGTAATGTGCCCTCATTAGCACCAAGAAAACCTGGGAAAATGTAAAATGCTTCTGGGCTCTAGCACTGCTACTAGCTTGATCTAGTTCACTACATAAAACAGGCACAAGTGTGACTGTAAGGAAACGTCTATACAAGTAATAAAATGAGAAAATATTATTTCTATTATGATGATACAATATATGTTCCTTTGGCTGTATTTAGAAAGAATACATTAAAGAACATTTCTAGAAATAATTACATTTTACAATTACTGGATCTCCAAAAGGCTATGAGCAGATGATAATAATCGCTTGCAAATTTCACTGACCCCAAAAATTCCTTGTCAACTGAAAACTTACCCCATATACAGAGCTTCGAAGAACTCTCATATCAGCAAGAAGATTCTGAAGCATTTGAAAGCACTGAGAAATGCTGAAAACTAAATGCATCCGCTGATGTGGCTTGAAAGGATGTGGAAAGAATGTTACTAATTCAGCAAAATTCTGGGATCGAATATTACAGCCAAACAATTTTGCCATATTCAAAGTTAGTTTTGAGCCTTCACAAACTAATACTCGGACATCAAGGCCACAGTCTTCAACAACTCTAATGGCCTCTTGAAGAAGAGTATTCAGTTCTTCTCCTGATAGTTTATTGACTGGGTAATAACCAAAGGGTATTTTCCACTCACTTCCTATACCAACTGCAGTAAAAAGTATAATCTCAGATGCATAAGATATACCATCTGAGTTAATTGGGGTTTGCCCACAGCCAAAATCTACATGACCTATCCATCTACTAGCTGATTGATCAAGTTGGCTATCTTTTCTTACATTCACAAAATTAAACATGATGCTGCACACCTTGTTTACATCAGTTTCTAGTTTTTTAGTATTTAATATTACTAAAGCCTCCTGAGTAAATCCAGGTAAAAATCCTTTAACTTTAAGTCTGCTTTGAACAATGACTGGATCTGGAAGGTTAAAAACTGTTCTCAATAACTGATAACCTCGATTGCAATACATATAGAGAATAGACGTAAACTTTAGTACTTCTTCTGTGTGAGATTTATCCTGAGATCTGACATTTTTGTCAGTTATTTGAAGAGCTTCAGGTAAATTCCAAAAAGCTTCTAAAATCTCTTGACCATTATCACTAAGCATCTGTCTGGCTCTGAGGGAACTTATGATTTCCTCCAAGTTCTGAGTCTTCAGTTCAGTAATGTCATTTGGAGGTTTTAGCTGTATTATAACTTTCCTTTTGGGTACAGCAAATTCAAAGTACATTCGATTATCAGACAGCTGTACAATTTTGTCCTGACCCCCTGGCATTGATGTTACAGGAAGAATATCAATTACCTCATTCTGTAATTTCCTATTGGAAATTGGAAATTGGTTCTGAAAAAAATAAAAAAATAATTATTGAGCACATTTCAAGAATGATGAAACCAACTAATACCAAGACATCCAAATACAGAAGTACAGTAATACATTTACAACAGTGATCTTCAAGCAATACCTAATATAGCCTAAACTGGTATGGTGTGTTTTGTACCCAAAGAATAATTCTATAAAAAGTCAGCATAAGGAATAAAGGAAGATATTCCTAATATACAGTCTTCTGGGTACACATAAAAATGATAAATTTATTACATCCCTTACAATGTTAAACACATCACAGGAAAATATAAGGTATAAACAACCCATAAGGTAAAAGAGATCTCACAGTCAAGATGGAGATATCTGTCCCAAGACACTACAAAGAAGTTAAGATGTAAGGTGGGTAGTTTTGATCAAGTGAGAGGTTTGAGTCTTCTAGGTCTCCAAAGGTTCATGCTCTCTGTCTCTTTTACTCTAAAAATATCTTCTATATTTCTTCTGAGGTTGGGTGTTAAGAATACTGCTTCCATATTCCCCTGCATGTTGCAAAAATCAAATGAATGGACCTGAGAAGGGAGAGGGCATATCAATTTTGAATTTTCCTCCTGCAAATGCAAAAAGCATATGCATACAAGGGGGGGTTATGGTAGGAAAACATCAACCAGAACCTTAATACAGAGTGTCCTCGACCTGCGTCGAGATCCTATTCCTCAAGACACATCGTAACCCGTTTTTCCGCATTAATTGGAACACTCCAAATTAAGCACCTACGTCAGCCACCTATGCTAACGCAGTTAGTAAAGTTCATAATCTAAGACATAAAACCACAACATCTCTATGACATATGAAAACATAACTAATAACAGTACATGGGGGACATAAATATATTCAGGGGTCCCCGATTTACGACGTTCCACTGTTACAACAGAGGCCAATAAATAATTAATAAATTACTAATAAATCAATTTTTCAACCTACCTGGCTTGTGAGGTAAATTCAAACTGCAAGAGCTGAAAAGTTTGTAAGCGTGGCATATGAATACACAGTTACCAGCAGAGTTATATTTGTATATATAAGGTTAATGGCTTTATTTATTCATTTGTTTATGTACTTGGTTATAATGAAGGATTATACTTAATTTATTTACAAAATTACTACACAAATAGCCATAAATACGATTTTATGCAAAATAGTTTGTTGAATGTCGCAAAAGAATAGTCACATAGCATTGTTGTATATGTATATATCAAGTTAATGGCTTTATTAATTTATTTATGTATTTGGTTATATGAAGAAATCAGAGTTAATTTATTTATGATATCCAAATACATAGCAGTAAATATGATCTTTATGCAAAAAAGTTTGTTGAGGTTGCCCTTAGGAATACGTCAAGCATACAGTATAGAAGAAAATCAAAGAAACTAACTCATGAAAAGAGTAACAGCCGAAAAATGAAACATGAAAAAGGATTATTGAGTAATATCAACTAAAGTATTTATGGATAAAGTAAATACCACCAATGAAGAACTGAAATCTATTACAAAACAAGATATGAAAAGGGAAATAAAAGCACAATGCGAACGCATTTTTAAAAGAAGCGCCGTTGTAAAGGCATTGCTTCTCAATCTCTCATCTGCCAAATTGTATATCGTGCTCATCTGCTGTGATTAAGTACTGTCAACATAATTAATAGAAAGATGTCATTAGTGATTTGACTGGATGACCAGCATTGACAGCGCATCCCAGTGAGCCTCTTGTTGATTCAGGAGAGAGCAAAAACGCAGTTTAATGCCGTGAAAATGGGAAAGGGGGGAAGAAGAAGTGTTGCTCACTTGTTTTTGTGCTCATTCACTGGTGGTAAGCCGTTCGACCCTAAGTTGGATATGGAGACTGAAGTTATCCGGTCATCCAGATGCAAGCCAACCACAGTAGTAAAGATAAGCAATACTGTATAGTGCACTTTCTACTATTTTTATGTCTCAGATTAAGAACTTAGATCATATTTCTATGTTTTAGAGTATTTATTTTTAGCATTTGTGGGAGACCTAGGTTCATATTTTGGTATTTTCTAACTTACAATGAAATACGGGTTATGGCAGCTATCAGGAACAGAACCCTGTCGTTAATCAGGGACCCTCTATATATATAATAATAATAATAATAATAATAAAAATAATAATAATAATAATAATAATAATAAAAATAATAATAAAAATAATCAAATAAAGAGAGAGAGAGAGACAGAGAGGACAATTTCTTACCTTTACTTCTGTGGATAGCTTGCACACTGGAAGGAATGTTGCAAGGGAGGAAGAGGCTTATTGGATGGAGGTAGCTGGGGAGGCCAAAGAACTTGCAGCAGGTGCTGGAGATACTCGGGCTGGTGACTGTGGTGAGGCAGGTGAGTGTGGAGAGGAGGAGAAACTGCAGCAGATGCTGGAGGTACTGAGGCATATTAGAATGGTGAGGCAGGTGAGTCTGGAGAAGCAGGTGAGTCTGGAGAGGCAGCTGAGGTAGAGGGTACAGGATCTGCTGGACTCGCTACCTTCTTGAAGAAACGTTCTAAGTGAGTTTGGAAGGATGCCCTCTTCTTCTCCCAAATTTCCTTGTGACACTGCAGGCAATCCACGGCCCATCTGGCGAAATTAGTGTACCTGGCAGTGTTGGGGTTCTCAGCCTCAAACTTTGCCAACCCTTCCTCTATCAGGGCAAAACCTTCTTCTAAGCCTTTGCTTTTAAATGTCTTAGGCTCTGGGGTTGGCATTTCTTCCTCCTCTATAGTCATATGCTTCTCCAGTTGAATGAGGTCCTCTGCAGAAACCCTCCAAATGAGACTGCAGAAGCTGTGACATCATTGGCCCCCACCTCCAAATTAAGCTGCTTATTCAGGACAACAACGTTCTTGATGAGAGCCTCAATTGTCTCCTCAATGCCATGAAAGTCATTCGCAAACTGGGGACACAGTTTCTTCCGTACGCCATTAAGGTTTGTTTTCTTGACAGCCTGGACAATGTTGTAAGACTTCCAAAATTCCATGCGAATCAAGTCCTTGTCCTTCTCAGTTACCATGACAGCCATAACAATTTTCCTTCAGAGGTAGTATGCCTTAAAAGAGCAATGACACCCTGATCCATTGGCTGTAACAGGGCAGTGGTATTAGGTAGAAGGTAAACTACCTTGACATTAGGATGAAAATCATACAAATGGGCAGGGTGACCAGGGGCACTGTCCCGCACTAGCAATACTTTAAAGGGCAGACCCTTGGAAGCATAGTACTGCTCCACATCAGGCACAAAATGGTTGCTTAACCAGTCCTCAAAAATCTGAAGTGTTAATCAAACCTCTTGTTCGAGTTCTAAATGACAGGCTGTTGACTTTTCCGAGTGCCCTTGGATATTCTGCTATGTACACCAACAAGGGCTTCAGCTTGAAATCGCCAGCAGCATTTGCCCCCAAAAGCAAACTCAGTCTTTCCTTGCTGGCTTCATGGCCTGGTGCTGTCTTCTTCTCCTTGGCAATGTATGTGTGACCAGGCATACTCTAGTTGGTAGCAGTTTCTCCCGTTTCTGAGTGTTTCAGTATCTCAAATTTCACTTCCATCATGATGGCTTTCCTTTTCTTTGAAGAACTGCCATCATAAGAATCTGACTAATGCTTGGGAGAAATAAGACAGGCCAAAAATTATCCCCCCAAAAAAGCAAAACAAACCAACGAGGAAATAAGCACAAACAAGATGGCGTACGAGCGGGAACTGAGCAACGCGAGTTCCTCTTTCTAATTTCCCGTGACAACATATTATTCCGTCATGTTCAATAAACTGTTCCCGTGCGAAGTTCGTATTTACGATGCAAACTGCATAGGTCGAAATATGGATATCTTGATATTTCATTGGAAATGAGTTGTGACCACGAAACATTGTACATCAAGAACCTTGTAAACTTATGAACCCCTGTATTGGGTCTGATAGTATACATGGTTGCAAAATAAGTAGGAGAGAGGGAAGAGACTGGTAGAATTTTTGCTAAAAGAAAGATGGATGTGTTAGCAATGAGTGGAAAAAGTTGTAATGGAAAGGTGAGGTGCAGTTTGGGAGTGTGATAGGTAAGGTGTCTAAGGTAGAAAGAAGAGGAGGAAGAGGAACAGGTCTGTTGGTCAGTGAGATGTTTGGGTGAGCAAGTGGTATGAAGGATTATGTAGGTAAAAACGAGACTAGAGTGTGATGTGTGGGTCCTTATGAGGTATCTTTTCTTCTTTACAGGTCTTGGTTACCTTCACATTGGAGTGTGAAGAAGTCTGATAAACATGTGAATGCAGTGGTAGTGTGAGAAAAGAATGCCAGAGTAGGATATGAGAAATATGGTGTGCCTAGAAAAATGGAGACTGAGAGAAAATGATAGAGCTGTATATTGCAAGGCAGTTGATGATTGCTAATACTGGTGAAGTACAAAGATGTGCATAAGAATACGAGCCATAGTGGATGATAGTAGAGCAGCTACCTACTAGATCAGGTAGAGGTGCTTAAGAGGGTAAGAGGGAAAGTACTAGATGCAAATAAGTTGAGTGGAGAAGATGATAAGATGTATGATTATTATGTTGTTGAAGGATAATTAAAAAAGGAAGAATGATATGGGAGCAGAAGACAGGGTGCAAGAAAAGTGAGTGACTTGAACTAAAACGGAATGTAAAAGTACAGTTGTCCCTCATCTTACACAGTTAATTAGTTCCAACACACCTCAATTAAGTCGAATATTGCGTATCTTTTTGACCCTTAAATAAGTGTCACTACTTTGCATATAGCCTAATCCCAATCTCCTATTTTCATGAAACTATGCCGAGATTACCACGCTACACTTAAAGTTTGCTGATACAAGTCAAGCTTATGTAAACACAAAGCAGCAGATGGCATAATAAAATTTTTGGGGGGAAAAATGTTTGGGATTTTTTGTCTTATATTTTTGACAACATATGTTCAAAATCTCATTATTAAAAATTGCATAAGATGCAGGACTAATGTACTGAACTAGGTAAGTCTGAGGAATGCGGGGAATGTAGAAGAAAAGGAATAGAGTAGTTTTAATGAGAAAGTTTTTGAAGTGTTCAAAAGAGGTATGTGGGATGAAGCAAGAGTGGAAGCTGAAAAGAGGTCGTGAATAGTGGAATGACGACAAGAGTGTAGCAGAGGCAGAAAAACAGCGTGCACATGAGGTGTATTAGCAAAGAGGGAATGAGAAGGCATATAAGAGGTGTAGAGTGAGAAGAGGGGTTGCAAAGTAGATGGTGAGAAAGGAAAAGAGAAGACTGTAAAGAAGGTTTTGATATCTTTAAATAATATAAAAATATGTTTTGGAAGAAAGTGATATGCATGCAGAAGTGAATCTGGTAGGGATTAGAGGGTGAAAGGCATAGATGGGCAGTTGTTATTGGAAGAGATGGGGGTGAGAGCAAGAAGGGCTAAAGATAACTGTAGCTGTAGATTGATTGGAGTTGCATGAGTAGCTCCACTATATGAAGGGAAGATAAGTAAGAATGTAATAGTATTCAGAAGCATTAGTTTGTAGACTGTGGTTGGTAAAATGTGAGGAAAGAACAATAGGCAAATGACAATGCAGATTCAGTAAAGAGAAACTATATGAATCAAGTGTTATCGAAAAGACAGGTGCGTGAGAAATATATACAGAGAGGTAAAGATATTTTTTGGACATTCAAGGACTTGAAAAACATATGATAGGATTGATAGAAAAGAGTAGTGGAGTGTGTTGAATGCAGTTAAAATTCTTTATAAAATTAGTAATGTGTGTGAGTTAATGGTGAGAGTGACAGGTATGAAGTGATTAGTTTGTAGACTGTGGTTGGTAAAATGTGAGGAAAGAACAATAGGCAAATGACAATGCAGATTCAGTAAAGAGAAACTATATGAATCAAGTGTTATCGAAAAGACAGGTGCGTGAGAAATATATACAGAGAGGTAAAGATATTTTTTGGACATTCAAGGACTTGAAAAACATATGACAGGATTGATAGAAAAGAGTAGTGGAGTGTGTTGAATGCAGTTAAAATTCTTTATAAAATTAGTAATGTGTGTGAGTTAATGGTGAGAGTGACAGGTATGAAGTGATTGTAGGTTCAATCAGGGCTGTGTGATATCGATATGTTATTCAATGTGTATATGGATGGAGTGGTAAGGGAAATAGATGAAAGAGCAATAGAAAGATGTGTATAATTAGTGGTGAATATGGAAAGTTTTGGGGAGATGAATCAACTGCTATTAGTAGATGACACTGCAATATGTGGTTGATTCTATGGTGAAAATGCAGTAGTTGGCCACAGACTTAGGAAAGGTGTATGAAAGAAGGAGGTTAAGAGTGAATGAAGGGAAAAGTAAAGTCATGAGATGTACAATGATGCTGATGGTGACAGGTTGAATGTGAAAACAACGGAAGAGTTTTTAGTATTATTGAGTAGCAATGAATGAAGGAGTGGATGCAGAGGAGAGTCAAAGAATGAAGGAAATAGAAGGCTGGGTGGAATGAAAAGTGTGATGAGAAATGGGTAATTAGGGATGAAGGAAAAGAAAAGTTTGTATGAGGAAGAGACTTGGAATGTATGAGATGAAGGAAAAGATAGAATGTGAAGCAGA
The DNA here is from genome assembly GCA_037179515.1 of Halocaridina rubra. Taxonomy (NCBI): domain Eukaryota; kingdom Metazoa; phylum Arthropoda; class Malacostraca; order Decapoda; family Atyidae; genus Halocaridina; species Halocaridina rubra. Next base: position 5,654 of record JAXCGZ010015691.1, on the reverse strand, counting down.
TAAAGTGTCTGAGAATAAGTGTGTCAAGAATTGATAGTAAGAAATGTAGAGATGAGGCCGAGAAAATGTGTTGGAAGAAGGCTATGTCAGTAAACATTCGTCATTACAGCTTTTCTTTATAATAAATAGTAGAAGTCTGATCATTCTTCAATCACTAACATTCCTCTAATTGAACTTTAGACACAAAAAGAATGCAGTATATGACTAATGTAGTGATTTCAGTATAACCTTACCTTACTAGCTGCCTTATATATTCCTTTACTTTCATATATTCTTGTTTTTTTATGAAGTGGTCCAGGTTTATAGTCATCATCTGGATCAGGATCATCAACATATTCATCATCAAAGAGCTCTTCCTGCTTTACCCGAATTTTAAAAGTAGGTTTCCGAATCCTTTTCCTAGGGAGCTCCTTCTCGTTTCTGTGAATTACATCATTAACATCATAATCTTTTTCCTGCTTTAAATCAAACAATTCAGCATTCTCGGATTCTGTGAATTCAGCAGAAGCAGTGCTAGAACTTTGAACTTTTTTAACATTCCTCATATCTTTCGATTCATATGATATGGCTTTAATCATAACTTTGGATCCCATCCCTCTCTCTTGCTCCTCATTGAATAATTTACGTCTTCCACGTTTTCTAGGTATTTGAGGTTTCTTTTCTTCTTTACGGGTCTTGGTTACCTTCACATTCTGCAGTAAAAAGAAAAGTTAATAAACAATATATAGCCAAACAACAAAACATTAAGATTATGCATGGCACACGTATTATGAAAAGGCCAGTAGAGGTATCGTTGTCTTAAACTTCCAAAAATTAGGCAGGAATGTAAACAACAGTGAAATAGCAAGTCGCAGGAGGCAAAACATATACCATGACTTTTAGGTACTAAAATAGGCAAGTCCTGTACTTCTGCAACCATGAAAAATATGAGAAACTGAAGTGCACATCACTCATCAGTAAACAAATGTAATTCTATTTCATTTTTCATTTAGTTTTCGAAATGCCTTATTTTAGGATGTACAACTTATGTGAAATTTTTAAATCTGTATTTCTGACTTAATTTATACCTTTCTTCTCAGTGTGTACTCTAGAAAAAAGCCTATTCCATTCAAGTTTACACGTTCTTTCTTTATATATCATCTCACTTCCTTTTATTCACATACTTTTCAGTATTAGCCTACTTCCTACACCAGCTTTATACAACTTATGTAAATTTTTTAAATCTGTATTTCTGACTTAATTTATACCTTCCTTCTCAGTGTGTACTCTACAGAAAAGCCTATTCCATTCTTGTCTACACGTGTACCTGCTGGCTAGTACAGTGGTAACGCGCTGGCTTCGCATTCACGAGGTCGAAAGATCGGTCCCCGTCCAAGACCGAGAGTTTAAGCTGTTTACTGGCAGGAACTGCTGTGGGTGGACATCACAGTGGGGGGTTGGGGCTTGTCCTGGCTGACGAATACCCATTGTAAAATGGAAATAAAGTTTATAAAGTTTATTTACATACTTTTCAGTATTAACCTACTTCCTACACCAGCTTTATATATATATATATATATATATATATATATATATATATATATATATATATATATATATATATATATATATATATATATATATATATATATATATATATATATATATATATATATATATATATATATATATATATATATATATATATATATATATATATATATATATATATATATATATATATATATACATATATATATATATATATATATATATATATATATATATATATATATATATATATATATATATATATATATATATATATATATATATATATATATATATACATACATACATACATACATACATACATACATACATACATACATACATACATACATACATACATACATACATACATACATACATACAGTTATGATGAGAGGCTGAGGGAATTAGACTTACCATCACTCGAAGCTAGAAGAGTGAGGGGGGATATGGTGACAGTCTTTAAATTCCTTCATGGTTATGATAGAGTGGATAGGGATGGATATTTTGATATGGCTGGCTCTAGAACTAGAGGTCATAGTTTGAAGCTTCGTAAGAAAACTTCTTTGCAGGATGTAAGGAAATACTTTTTCAGTGTAAGAGTAGTTGATAATTGGAACTGGCTAAGCGAGGAGGTAGTTAATGCTATCTCAATCCATAGTTTTAAGGACAGGTATGATAAGTATCACTAAGTATAAAATGGAACCGAACAGGAGACGGGAAGATACGAGCTTTGGGCTCTTTCCCGTAAACACAATTAGGTAATCACAATTAGGTAATCACATACATACACATACATACATACATACATACATACATACATACATACATACATACATACATACATACATACATACATACATACATACATACATACATACATACATACATACATACATACATACATACATACATACATACATACATACATACATACATACCTACATACATACATACATACATACATACATACAACATACATACATACATACATACATACATACATACATACATACATACATACATACATACATACATACTACATATAATATATATATATATATATATATATATATATATATATATGTGACAGAGTGTTTCGCTCAGAGTCACCAGAGGCTGTTAGATGCCTTTATTAAATAAATTAGTAACATAACTGTTATTTTCTAACTAAAAAAATAATTCCCACTTCTTGACTTTTGCAGATTATGATTATTTGCAATTTGTATTTTAGCTTATAGCTAATTTTAAATATACCTTATTTACTCTTCTTGTACGTGTAGAAGTATAGCCCCGATATAAAGGCTGCTCATATTTTCTGTCTGCTACGAGCCAAGAAAATTATGAGATTATTTACCAGTAACCTAACTTTTCATTATTATTCTCGTTTTATTTTATTTGCTTCCACTTGTTGCACCTAAAAATACTGTCTCTCCCTTGCATCTCTGCTATAATTGCCTGCCAGGGACCACCACTAAAATAGTCCTTAAAATGATATCAGAGCCAGTTACTGCTCTAGAAATGTATCCTACAGATGAACTCACCAGGAGGGACAATGAGACGCTCTCTTTTGACGCCGAGACTGCCCAGAGGCAACATCTCGCCTGAGCAGTCTAAGTTTATTTCAAATCTTAATTACGTGGCATCTTCACAGGAATTCATCTAGCACAACAAGGTGAGGGATAGTGTATGGTAAAGCTCGTGGGTCAAGCAAATTGGTTTATTTTCGAGAATTAGTTACATTCGTTACTGGCTAAATCTTATGGATTTTTATTCTCAGATTCCATTCCCATACACACGAAATTTTGTAGATTACCAAACTGGAATCTCACATGCCAAAGTTAATTCCTTAACCTGTAAATTACAGCTGATATACATTGCTGAGAAGTTTCTTTTCACTGAATGTGATAAACGAAAATCTCATCCTCTGAAGACTGGTTATGAGCCCGTAAAAATATATCTCTTTTCCTAATAAAATCTAATTTCATTTCACCCCTTTCTATCATCGTAAATAAAGTGTTTTACGTCAAAAAACTCGTCAATAAAGCTATTTGCTATACAAATTGAAAATAATTAAAAGGTAATTTTTCCCAGTTGGCTTTGCAAATATTTCTTGTTAACCACAATTTAAGGAATACATACAAGTACTGTATTTGTCTTGCTTATTCTTCATTTATTGTGAATATATTGTTTTCTTTAAAACCAGTAAAGAATTAATGGTTTTGTATGCTATTATGGTAGCATAAATATTTCTGGTTAGCTGTGAATAACCAATATATTTTCATCCAGTAAAATGACATTGGAAACTCATTATAGGTGTGCTCATGCTTTCAGTTTCCCATTATAAACAGTGTGTCATTTCTGTTTCTGAAATTGCAGTGTCCTGTATTCTACTCTGCCTGTGTGACAGAGGTAATCATCGAGTTGAGGCCAAAGTCTTGGCATACGTCCGTGGTGCCGGGAAACGAAATCGTGCTCACCACCTCCGAGATTCGAGGCAGCATTTCATAAAATTTAATTTGAGAAATTTAATTCAATTCTTTAAATGTCATTGCATTTCCAAAATTAAAAGAAAGTTGAATTCTGAGTTTCATTTAACCGACTAATGGTAATAGAGATGGGGTGTTCAAGTACAAATATCTCTCCTGTCTGTTTGTGAGCTCTTAACCGAGCTCGGTACTTTGAGTCCCCTTAGTAAAACAGAATCTTAACAACACTCTACCATCCTAAACCCCAACAAGATTGGCGCCCGAACAGGGACCCGAACAGACAGACTGATTTTATAAATTTATTTTTATTTTGCTTTTTAACATTGCACATGAAACCCGATTACCATTGGCTCGATTATTGAAATGAATGAATTATAGGCTGCACACGAAAATTTTCGCGCTAGAAACGTTGCGGATAAGAAATTTTTCTTTATTTTCAATATTGATTATGGTAACTAATATTTTCTTGTTTCCCATGTGGTAAACAATATTTCAGGAAATCTACATGAGATTATGTGGTAACAGACTTAAGAAATTTTGCATGACGAGAAGACGTGTTATTTAAAATTTCATTTATTTGCGTGATAAGATTGAGTTTTAAAGCATTCGTGTTTTATATATCCGTTAAAGGGTGATACTTGTTAGGAATTGTTTATATTTCCTTGGGATTTAGGAATTGGGAGAAAGCATATTAAGTATTTTTGCTTATAATTGTGTTTTATATTCAAGCATTGACTGCTCATAGATTGGAAGAAAAACTTTGGTGTCATTTACCGAGCCTAGGCAAAGCCTTTCATGTGTCTGAGTTGTCACATGAAAATAAATTTTCTCATTACTAGTAGAAATGTGTAATCTGGCTGCCTAGTAAGCTGTTAGCTTATCGTTGGTGTATTTTGCATAGGATCTGTGCCCTTTTGGTAACACTCCAGAATCTTACTTACGACATTTTATTTGTGGGTACTGCCATATACGCGCTCATATGCAGGCACGACCACTGTACTGTACTTGTTCGTATTACTTACGACATTTTATTTGTGGGTACTGCCATATACGCGCTCATACGCTGGCACGACCGCTATACTGTACTTGTTCGTATTACTTACGACATTTTATTTGTGGGTACTGCCATATACGCGCTCATACGCAGGCACGACCGCGATACTGTACTTGTTCGTATTACTTACGACATTTTATTTGTGGGTACTGCCATATACGCGCTCATACGCAGGCACGACCGCTATACTGTACTTGTTTGTACTCTCAGGCACTGCGTGCTAGTCGGTAAAATTCGTTGTTACTCATTCCTTTCATTTGCACCATAACCGCAGGTACTGCCACGTATTGCTGTTAAGCAGGCACGACTGCCATTCTGTATTACCAGTGTTTCATGCACTGCTTTGCAACATTTTGTTGCTGTTGCACTTGATTGTGTTGCTCATTCCTTTCATTTGCACAATAACCGCAAGTACTGCCACATATTGCTGTTAAGCAGGCACGACTGCCATTCTGTATTGCCAGTGTTTCATGCACTGTTTTGCAACATTTTGCTGCTGTTGCACTTGATTGTATTTTGAGTCACTTTTATGGTGAGGTTTTGAGATCACTTTTACGATTAAGTCTGAACTGTGGTGTTGA
>JAXCGZ010015690.1:35000-37500 GCA_037179515.1 Halocaridina rubra | reverse complement strand
AAGGCGGAAGAATAAAGGAGGGCATTTGAGGAATGGCGGCAGTGCAAAAGTATGGAGAAATATGAAAGATATGGAGAGAAATATGTCGAAAGCAAAAGGAAAGTGAATAAAGCAAAGAGGATGTAAAATTTTAGATGGGGTCTGGATTTTGATAGGTCTTACAAGAAGAATAAAAGGAAGTTTTGGAAAGAAGAGAAAAGAGTCAGGAAGGGTGGATCGAGGATGGGAGAGAAAATAAAAGATGTGAATGCACAGTTGTTAAAAAGGAAACGATGCAAAAAAGTGATGGGCTGATTATTTTGAGGAGTTGCTGAATGTACAGGTGGATAGAGAGACAGATATAGTAGCAGTAGGGGGAGTTCAAGTCCCAGTAATGTGAGAGGATAATGAGAGAGAGATTGCAAGAGACGAGGTAAAGACGGCATTGGATGGAACAAACGCAGGTAAAGCAATTGGAATGGATGGTGTAAGAGCAGAAATGTTGAAAGAGGGAATGGTTGGTGAGAGTGTTTAATATATGTTTCATATTATCAATGGGGCAAGTGGACTGGGTATTTGCATGTATAGTGCCACTATACAAAGGTAAGGGAGATATACATAATTGTAGTAAATTTAGGGGTATAAGTTTGCTGAGCTTGGTAGGAAAGGTGTATTGTAGGATGCTAATAAATAGGATTAGGGATAAAACTGAATATGTTATTGAGGAAGTACAGAGTGGATTTAGAAGAGGCAGAGGATGTAGAGGTTAAATTTTTATAGTTAAGCAGATATGTGAGAAGTATATGGCAAAACGTAAGGAAATGTGTTTTGCATTTTTGGATTTGGAGAAACCGTATGATAGAGTTGATAGAGATGCAATGTGGAGTATTTTGAGATTATATGGAATTGGTGGTAGATTGTTACAAGCAGTAAGGAGTTTATTTGTGTGCAGTAAAGCTTGTGTTAGAGTGGGAAATAAAGAAAGTGAGTGTTTTGCAGTGAGAGTGGGGTTGAAACAGGGAATTGTGCTGTCACCGTAGTTGTTCAATTTGTAGATGGATGGAGTGGTAAAAGAGGCAAATGCTTGAATACTTGGTAGCGGATTGCAGCTTGTAGATGGGAATGAAAATGAGTGGGAGTTGAATTAGATGCTGTTTGCAGATAATACTGTGCTGGCAGACTCTGAGAGCAAGCAGTGTCAGTTAGTGACAGCATTTGGAAGAGTGTGTAAGAGAAGGAAGTTACTAGTGAATAAGGGAAAGAAAGAGGTCATGAGGTGTGCAAGAAACGAAGATGGTGCTAGACTGAATGCTTTGTTGAATGGAGAGGCACTGGAGGAAGTAGATCAGTTCAAATATTTTTATGCTCAGTTATAGCTGAAAATGGTGGAGTGCAAACAGATGTGCGTCACAGAGTGAGTGAAGGATGCAAAGTGTTTGGTGCATTGATGGGAGTAATGAAGAATAGAGGGCTGGGAATGAATGTTAACTATATTTTGTATGAGAAAGTGACTGTGCTGACTGTAATGTATGGCTCAGAGTTATGGGGTGTGAAAGAAACTGAGAGACAGGAACTGAATGTGTTTGAATGAAATGTATGAGGTGAATGACAGGTGTATCGCGGTTGGGGAGGGTTAGGAATGAAAAAGTGAGAATGAGAATGGGTGTGAGGAGTGATTTGGCAGTTAGAGTAGATATAAATGTTTTGAGAATGTTTGGTCATGTAGAGAGGGTGGATAAGGAACGACTACTGAAAAAGGTAATGAAATCGGAAGTGGATGAGAGAAATGCCAGAGGGATGGAGTAAGGAGGGCATTGAATGATAAGAGTATGGATGTGAGGGAGGCAATTGAGTATGCTAGGAATAGAAATGACTGGCGAATGATTGTGACGCAGTTCTGATTGGCATCTGCTGTATATCATGGGGTGCCTTGTAGAGGCAAGCTGTGGTAGGGGCAGTAGGGGATTTGGTAGTATGAAGCGACATAAGTTGTGGAAGATAGGGGAGGATGGGATGTGACACTCCAGCAGTACCATCCAAACCCTTGGCCAAATCCCGTGTCATTGCTAGAAGAACGAAGTGTAACCACACGTATGAGAAAGAAGGAATTTGTGGGTAAGTACTTGGTAAAAGTAGAGTCATGATATAAACTGAAAATGTCAATATTGGTGGATTGAATGTAGGAGTGAATTGGGAATGACTTGAAGACATTGAGAGCATTATGCATTTGGGCTCGCACGTATTGCAAAGTGTGATGAAAGCTAGGTATTTAGGAATGAATGCAAAAAGTAGGATAAATGAAGATGTGATTGTGCCAGCAGCATTGTATGGAGCAGAGACTTGGAATGCAAGAAAGGATGAAAAGAATAAGTTGAGTGTATTGGATATGATGTATCTGAGAAGTATGATTGGTGAATCAAGAATAGAGAGGGTAAAGATTGAGGAGATCAGGCAGAAAATAATGTTGAAAGAAAGCTGTCAGATAAGTTAGATTAGGGAGGATTGAGTTTGTTTGGACACA
>JAXCGZ010015690.1:0-27500 GCA_037179515.1 Halocaridina rubra | reverse complement strand
ACCTTTATTAGTACATGTCAGCGAGAGTGAAGTCTACACACCTAGCTGAACTACAGAAATGGTCTGTCCTTTATGTACAATTTCTTCGTCGTCTTTTTTGAGGGAATATTAACGCTTGCAACAGACTTTTAGGTATATTTTTTGCATAATTTAATATCATATCAACCTCTGATATTTTGGTAAACTCAAAGCCATCAGAGTTCAAGCAAGGAATAAAATATATAATATTCATGACCAAATAAACAAATAAAAATATTTTAAAATATAAGTTTTAGCTTTTTAGCAATTGAGGGAATTACTTTGTTTAGCATGAAAATTATATTCCGAGCAAGAAACTAAAAACAATTATATGCTTTTAGGTTTTTCCCCTATCCAAGCAAACAATTTGTTACGCTTCTATATGAATAACAAAATCTTTTAATCACTGAAGCTACAGTATTTTTAAATTGATATTATATACTATCCATATTCATATAAAACCCGAAATATGAAATTTGAAGATAGAGAGCTAGGGTCTGCTGCCTACACTACTATAAATGTTCAAAAAGTCTTTGATACTCTCAAGAGTTATCTGACATATGTTAATGTATATTCATATACACTTACATACAGCTTATGGCCACCAGTACCCTGCTAAGAGGGGTGCTAAGAAACTCCGGGGATCTTGTTGACTCCTATTCTGGTTTGAGTGTAGACACGATTGGTGGTAGTAATGGTTCTGCCCTTAACCTTGCACATCCTGATAGATCTGCTTCTTTCATTCTTCAATATTCTAACATTTGTGACTTGAATTTAATCCTTCATATGTGGAACAGCACTTGGGTTCTTTCCTACCTAACCTCTTCCTTCTCTCTGAAACCCAGCTGTCTAGTCATGCTTCCACTTACCCATTTCAAATCTCTCTCTTAGACATGTATTCTTATATTTGTTCCAAACTTTGAGCCTGTGCCTCTTGCAACAGCATCACTATTATAGCAAGGCTCCTAGACCTTGAATCACGTGACTTTGATGTTCTCTGGCTAAAAATCTATGTCTCCACTACAATATATTCTTTTGCTTCTCCTTCTGTTCTTCAAACTCCACTGCCTTCCTATCTTTCTTTGAATATCTGTCTTCTTGCCATTAGTTCTTGCTATCATCTCACCCACATACCAAAGGTCTCTATATTGGAGACTTCAATGTACACCACAGTGAATGACTTAATTCCTCTCACACAGATGTGAGAGGAAGTAGAGCCCTTGATTTATCTATTGCTCACAATTTGGAGCAAATTATCACACATCCTACTTGTGTTTCCGATCGACACGGACATACAGCCAACACTCTTGACCTATTTCTCTGACTTCTAACCCTTCAAAATACTTTTATTCTGTGTTTTCCCCTCTTGGTAAATCAATTTCTTCTATTTTCTCTCCCCCTCCACCAATTCTCCCTACTTGGCGACGCCTTTGGCACTTTCACTGTTCCCAATATGCAGATTTGGGTAACTTCCTCTTTGACTTCCCAAGGGATGAATACTGCTTTTGGTCCCACAACCCTGATCAGGAGGCCCTAAAGTTGCCGAGATCATAACCTCTGGAATGGAGGTGTACATTCCTTCCACTATGAAAACTTTTTCTCCCTCTAAACCTTGATTTGATCATGCTAGCTCCATAGCTATTCAGGCCAGGAATCGGGCACACCAGTCACAACTATCCTCACCTTCTGATTTATTTCGCTCTGCTTTTATTGTAGCTAGGAATCGCTGTACTGCTCAATTTCAAAGGTCTAAGGCTTCCTTTATAAAAAGAAAAGTTGATGACCTTAACTCATCTCCCACTGACAAACGTTTCTGGTCCTTAACCAAAACCCTCTCCAAATACTTCAGTAACTCAAGCTTTCCACCTTTCATTCGTTCTGATGGTTCTGTAACTTGCTCTCCCACTGACAAAGCCCCTCTCTTTGGCTCGGATTTCTCTGCCATCTCTTCCGTAAATGATTCCAGTGCACCTCTCCCTCATTGTTTTCTATTCACTAACCTTATGCCCTCCCTTAACTTTTTTCAAGCAAAGTTCATAAGGTTCTTCGCTCGCTAAAGGCAAACAAGGCATATGGTTCCGATGGCATCCCTACAAGGTTCCTTAAGGGGTTTCCAGATGCACTAGTTCCCGTGCTTTGCCATCCTTTTTGCCTCATTTTGCCAACCAGTATCAATCCTTCATCTTGGACGCATTCTCTAGATAAACCTGTTCCAAAGAAGGTGACCACACCTATTTCTTCAAACTTACGACCTATTCCTCAAACCTCTTCTACCGCTAAAGTTTTCAAAACTTTGCTCAAAGCTCACTTCTTAATATGCTTTGAATGTAACACACTAATCTCTGACCTTCAGCACGGCTTTCGCAAGGCAAGATCCACTGGTGACCTCCTGTCCTATCTTACACATGTAAGGCCATCTTCTCTGAGGAAATATGATGAGTCTTTGGTCATTGCACTTGATATTTCTAAGGCTTTTGACAGTCTGGGCCGAGGCTCTGTTGGTCAAACTCCCTGCCTATCTCTTTATGCTTTCTCTCTGTTCTCTGATTTTCAGATTTCTTTCTAACCATTTTATATCAGTAGTTGTTGACGGTGCAGAATCTAGTCCATTCCCTGTTGTCAGTGGTGTTCCATTGGACTCTGTTCATTCACCTTCTACTATCCCCATCTTCTTTTCCTCTTCACACCTTTATCAATGATTCTACCCTTCACTTTTCTTCTACCTTTTCTTCACAACTTTCATCTGCTACTTATATTCAGTTCTGTATCACTCTTTCTTCTACTCTCAACTCGGATTTGCAGAGGGTATCTGAGTGGGACACTGAAACTTTAGTTAAATTTAATGCCTCCAAGACACATTTACCGGTTATCTCTTTATCTTCTTTTCCTTTTGATAGCCATATTGTCTTCGAAACTAAAGAATATTACCCTCTTAATTCTATCAACATATTAGGAATCTATATAGCCTCCAACTTTTCGTGGAGGAATCACATAATCCAAATCTCTAAATTTGCATCCAAAAATTTGGGGGTTCTGTTTTGTGTTCAGCACTATTTTTCCTCTTTACTGTTACTTAAAATCTGTAATGCTCTTATCCGTCCCTGCTTAGAATACTGCTCACACATCTGGGGTGCTTCTTTTTATACTTATCTCCTTGATAGGTTTAATCTAAGACAGTCAGACTCATCAAAATGATCCTTTAACTTGCTTCTAATCTGGATTCTCTATCTCTTCGCTATAAAGTATCATCCCTTTCTCTTTTCTGTATCTACTTCTTCCATGGATGCTCTGATGATTTAGTGAGTTACATAACATTCGCCAAGCGGCCTCTTCTCACAGGTACTGGGTGGTGATTTGTAACTCGAGACTGAGTGGTGCAGTGACTGCTTCCTCCCTTCTTCCTCCAGACTTTGGAACTTTCTTCCTCCTTCTGTCTTTCCAAACTCTTATGACCTATCTTCCTACAAAAAAATGAATATATTGTCATCTTAGGGCATAAAACTCCATACCGCTAGGACCTCAGTACTTTGACTATTTTACAACATGTCCTTTCCCATTGTGTATTATTACCTCATCTCTGCCTTGTCCATAACCTTTTTTTTCCTTCGTATTGAATGAGATTCCTCTTTATGGGCAGTTTTTTATTGGGCATGTCCTTGGTGTCACACTCATAAAGGAAAAAATATTTTTAATTTACTCTCTGATTTTATTCTCATTTAACCATACATAACGAAAATTGCATATGCACCAACATATACTTGAAATGTCTAATTCCAACTCATTACAAGGTTGGGGAAATGCATGCTTACAGATTAGGAATGCATTGACAATGCAGCTTATGACTAAGATCAAATATGCAGTTGTCTCTTTGGGTGAAGAAAGACATTCTATAAATATGAACTGTTTAATGATATTTTGTATCTACATTAATTCATCTTAGGGAGGGGGGCTAGAATATTACCTCCAGGTTCCCCTGCGTCTTGTAAAAGTCTAGTAAATGAGGTCTGAGCACTTTGCCTTGACTCAGCCACTCCTCTTATAAGGGGAAACTGACTCATGTATAAAGATATAGATGTACATTTTGCAAAATCATGTATTTGCATTATGCAAAAATATCCAAAAACTCTTACACCATAGAAAGGAAGGGATTTAGGGAAAATGTACCCGCAGAGACTTCAGTTGCCCTGTAGCATTATATACTTCCTCAATTCAATAAGCATTGTAAAGCAAATTAGGCACTATAACTCAGAAAGATATTTGATTACTACAGTTAATACCATTTGGTCCAAACAGATGTTTCGTGGAGACTAGTATGCAAATACCCTCATTATGCAAATAGGAAGGAGTATGTCTTCTATATATTTCAACGTTTATCAATTCTCTAACTGCGTCACATGAATATGCTGATATCCTAGTCACAAGCAGATATAAATGACTACGTTTTCCGATTTAAGCTGATGCTTTAAGATAAGACTATCAACACAAAGGTTATGGCATATAAGATATATAAAAAGAAAGAGCACATGAAAAACGCATACAGCACCAAAAAATAGAGTTCCACTCATTCTCCCAGTCTTTACTCTGGATAATAATGTTATAACTGACAACATTACCGGATTCAAACAGTTACTAAATAGTATAAAGATGACAAAACGAAAATGCAAGGACAATAGAAAATTGTAGTGCATTTTTGCTGAAAAATAATACATTGGAATTCCAAGGTTTGCATAAATGACACATTGACCATATATATTATGAGGCCAAGAAGTGATTCCAAAAACTTACTTTATACTGGAAAGAAGAAAAAAAATAGCAAAAAAAGAAAAAGAAAAATGACTACTGAAAGGTGTTTATACTGAGTGGTTTGCTGCCTCTGGCAAACAAATCACTGTGTTTTTCAACCACGACAATTGAAGGTATGTAGGCAACGATCAGCTGTAAGATAATGATATTGTAATGAATACTTAAATAAATTAATAGTCTGTAATAATCTTCATAGACTGTTACACAGAAATAAGAAATTAACATCAAACTATTGAGAAATACCAGAACATTTAGCATACTAATAGGGAGGTCGATCTCATAAATAGAGTAAATAGAGTTGTTAGTCTTGCTTCAGCAGATCAAAATGGCTCTTACTTCGCTATAAAGAGCATAATGTTCATACTGCCCAACTGACCTCACAGAGGCAACATTCCGAGATTTTATTTCACTCTAAACTTATACTAGTTTACATTACATTTCTTTAGCAAGGGCAACTGTCATGCCTACATATCTAAGGTTGTAGTAGCTATGTATGTATGCATATTTCTAGGTTTACGCCTGTGATTTAAGAAATAAATTCTTTAATCTAGCTTTTATTCCCACTAGCTAAATGTCGAAGCTTGAAAGTAAGACACATATTTCATTAGGTTAGCTATAAGCTTAAAAGATATAAGTTTAAAAGATATTATTTGCACATATGAGAATATGGTTTTCATATTCATATTAGAATTATGTAACTAAAATATTTTGTTAAAAATTATCGAGGCACTAGAAATAACGAGCTTCAATATCGAATTTAAGTGAGATATTTTTTAGTTTTAGTCATTTAAATTGACATCATAACACTAGTTAAATTCCTCTTTATTTTTATTTACAGCTTCTCAAGCTGGTACTTTTAAAGTTGGGCTCCTGAGGTTAACCATGATTTATTCTTATTTATTTTTAGTATGACATTGGGATAGGCAAGAAAATTTCCTTCACCACTTGATCTTGCCTTTTGGAAGCTGTACTAGCGATCGGAGATAAATGAGTTAGATTCAAGGTGTTTCAAGAATTGAGCATTAAGCAAAGTTTGAAAACTTTTTCGATAGAGGAGGCTAGGGCAAAAGGTCGGTAGTATGATGGCATAGAGCGGTCACCCTTCTTGGGAAAAGGTTGAACTAGAGTATGCTTCCAAGATGAAGGATAGATACTGGTTGACCGAATGAGGCAAAAAAGACGGCAAAGCACGGGAGCCAGTTCATCTGCAAACTGCTTAAGGAACCTTGCATTGAAACCATTGGGACCAGATGCCTTTTTTGTCTTTAGTGAGCAAAAAACCTTATAAACTTTGCATGAAGAAAGGATAAGGGAGGTCATAGGATTAGAGAGGGGTAAAGATTGAGGAACAGGTGCGATGGAATCGTTTATAGAAGAGTTGGCAGAAAAATGAGAACCAAAAAATGTGGCTTTGTCAGTGGGAGAGAAAGCTATAGTACTATCAGAACGAATGAGAGGGGGAGAGCTTGAGTTACAGAAGTTTTTAAAAAGTTTTTACGCTATGGACCAGAAGCATTTATTAGTGGGAGAGGAGTTAAAGTCATCAGCTTTCCCTCTTATAAAGGAATCCTTTGGCCTTTGAATCTGAGCAGTACAGCGATTCCTAGCTACAATAAAAGCAGAGCAAATTAAATCAGAAGGAGAGGCTTGTTAAGATCGGTGTGCACGACTCTTGGCCTGGATAGCCATGGAGCAGGCACGGTCAAACCAAGGTTTAGGTGGAGAGAAAATTTTTGTAGAAGAGGGGATGTACATCTCCATTCCTTAGGTCATAATCTCAGCAACGTTTAGAGCTACCTGATTAGGGTTGTGGGACCGAAAGCAGTAGTCATCCCATGGGATGTCAAAGAGGAAGTTACGCAAATTTTCATATTGGGTACACTCAAAGTGCCAAAGGCGACACTGAGTAGGAGGGATTTGTTGAGGGGGGAGCGAAAATGGAGGAGATTAAGATCATAGAGTGGTCAGATTTACCAAGTGGGGAAAGCACAAAATAAGAGTAGTTTGAAGGGTTAGAAGTAAAATAATAGGTCAAGAGTGTTTTCTGCATGTTTTTCACGATCAGGAACTAGAGTAAGATGCCTGATAATTTGCTCCAGGTCATAAGTAATTAAGAAAGCAAGGGCCTCACTTTCTCCCACATCAGTGTGAGAAGAATGAAGCCACTCACTGCGGTGTACATTGAAGTCTCCAATGTAGAGAACTTCGGCATGTGGGTGAGAAAATAGCAAGGACTCATGGCAATAGAACAGATATTTAAAGAATCTCAGTGGAGTTTGAAGAACAGTAGCAGAGGCAAAAGAAGATAGTGGTATTGGAGAGATAGACTTTTAGCCAAAGAATATCAAAGCTGGGATTCTCAATATCTATGACCCTTACAATAATAGAGTTAGTGTTGCAGTAGGCACAGACCGCACCTTTGGACCAAAAAAAATGTGTACAGATTGTAGTGACAGATTTGAAATGGGTCAGTGGAAACATGTGATTTTGCACAATTAACAACCACACATATAAAATAGTCAGAGAGAAAACTGGAAATCAGAGAACAGAGAAAGAAGATAAAGCCATAGGCAGGGAGTTTGGCCAACAAAACCTTGTGCCAGACTCGGTGAAAAGCCTTAGAGACATCCAGGTCGACGGCAAAGTATTTCCCATACCTCCTCAGAGAAGATAAGACATGAGTTCACCAGTGGATCTAGTGAGCGCCTGTGAAATTAGTCTGTAGTTAGAGGGAATAAAATTGTCACAATTTTAAGGAACAGGTTATATTAGAGCATCCTCTCAAGATGAAGGATACTAACTGGTTGAGAAAATGAGATGAAAAAACGGCAAAGCACACGTGTCACTTCATATGCAAACTCTATAAGGATCTTTGCAAGAAAGACACTTTCAAAAGATTTGCTCATCTTCAGAGAGCGAAGAACCTTACAGACTGCGTGCAGAAAGAATATTGGAGGACATGGGGTTAGTGAGGGTTAATGTACAAGTGCCAGGTGCATTTGAATTGCTTACAGAAGAGTTGGCCAAAATATGAAAGCCAAAGAGAGTGGCTTTGTCAGTGGGAGAGCAACTTGTAGAGCCATTAGGACGAATGATAAGGAGAGAGTTTTTGGAAATCTTTTTGGCTAAGTACTAGAAACATTTAACAGTTGGAAAGGAGTTACTACTATCAACCTTCATTCTAAAAAAAAAAAAAAGCTTTACACGTATGTATCTGAGCAGTGAAGTTATTCCTAGCTGTTACAGAAGCAGAGCAACTTAAATAGGTAGAGGTTTGGTACGACTGGTATGCCCAATCCCTGGCCTGAATAAACATTGAGCAGACATGGTCAAATAAAGGATCAGAGTGAGAAAAAGTTTTGACTGAGGAGAGGATGACAAACTTAGTTCTCGAATTTATGATGTCAGCAGAGGTTGTCGGTCTTTTCTGTAGAATATACTTGCCTGCCTATCTTGTTGGTGATCCAGGCAAGGTGGTGAGAGGGGAAATGTAGCAATCCTTATTCCCCAAGGAGCTAAGAAAAGTAGTTGAGGCATGTGTTATCATTATGAATATCTGTTTCTTGGCTCAATCACCCCCCCTTGCAAGGGGGAATGGAGCCAAGCATATGTATGTGTGTATGATCTCAGCAACTTTTAGGGCTACCTTATCAGGGTTCTGTGTCTGAAGCAATAGTCATCCTACAAAAAAGCAGAGATATTTACACAAATCATCAATTGAGTATGCATGTAGTGCCAAAGATGGTTCTGAGGAGGAAGAATTGATGAAAGGGAGCAGAATTGGAAGAGATTAAGATTGAAGAGTCGTAAGAGTTACCAAGAGGTGAAAGAGCTGTACTGCACAGAATTAAAGGTCTAAGGCTTACTTTATAAGAAGGAAAGTTGATGACCTTAACTCCTCTCCCACTGACAAATGCTTCTGGTCCTTAGCCTAAAACCTCTCCAAAAACTTCTGTAACTCAAGCTTTCCCCCTCTCACTCGTTCGGATGGTTCTATAGCTTGCTCTGCCACTGACAAAACCAATCTCTTTGACTCTCATTTTTCTGCCAACTCTTCTATAAACGATTCCAGCGCACATGTTCCTAACTCTTTACCCTTATCTAACCCTATGCCCTCCCTTATCCTTTCCTCACGCAAAGTTCATAAGGTTCTTCGCTCGCTAAAGACAAACAAGGAATCTGGTCCCGATGGTATCCCTGCAAAGTTCCTTAAAGAATTTGCAGATGAACTGGCTCCCATGCTTTGCAGTCTTTTTCGCCTCATTCTGTCAACCAGTATCTATCCTTCATTTTGGAAGAATTCTCTAGTTCAACCTGTTCCTAAGAAGGGTGATGTCTCTATTTTTTCTAACTACCGACTTATTGCTCTAACCTCCTCTACTGCTAAAGTTTTCGAAACTTTGCTCAATTCTCACTTCTTGAACCGCTTTGATTCTAACTCACGTATCTCCGATCACTAGTACGGCTTCTGCAAGGCAAGATCCATTGGTGATCTCCTGTCCTATCTTACTCATGTATGGTCATCTTCTCTGAGGAGCTATGGGGAATACTTTGTCGCCGCCCTTGATATCTCTAAGGCTTTTGACATAGTCTGGCACAAGGCTCTGTTAGCCAAACTCCCTGCCTATGGCTTTACCCCTTCTTTCTGTTCTCTGATTTCCAGTTTTCTTACTGACCGTTTTATATCTGTAGTTGTTGATGGCGCGACAACTAGCCCATTCTCTGTTACCAGTGGTGTTCCACAGGGCTCTGTTCTTTCACCAAATCTGTTCCTTCTCTTCATCAATGATCTTCTACAATCCCCATCTTCCTCTCTTCTTCATGCCTTTGCTGATGATTCTACCCTTCACTTTTCCTCTGCTTTTTCTTCACAACCTTCATATGCTACTCGTAATCAATCTCGTATCACTCTTTCTTCTACTCTTAACTCCGATTTGCAGAGAGTATCTGAGTAGTGCACTAAAAAATTAGCTAAATTCAATGCCTGCAAGACAGAGATTCTGGCTATCTCTTTATCTTCATCTCCTCTTGATAACCCTATTGTCTTCGAAACTAATGAAATTTACCCTCTTAACTCTATCAACATATTAGGAATCTATATAGCCTCTAACTTGTCTTGGAGGAATCACATAATCCAAATTTCTAAATCTTCATCCAAAAGATTGGAGATTTTGTTTCGTTTTCGTCATTATTTGTTTTGTTTTTGTAATTACTTTTCCTCTTTGTAGGTACTTAAAATTTACAAGGGTCTTATCCGTCCCTGCTTAGAATACTGCTCACACATCTGGGGTACTTCTTCCTTTACTTATCTTCTTGATAGGGTTGAATCTAAGGCAGTCAGAATAATTAATGATCCTTCTCTTACTTCTAACCTGTATCCTTTCTCTCTTTTTCGTAAGGTATCTTCTCTTTCGCTTTTCTATCGGTACTACTTCCATCGCTGCTCTGATGAGTTGGCGAGTTGCATCCCTCCCCCACTGCCGAGGCTGTGTAACACTCGCCTAGCAGCCTAATCTCACAGGTACTGTGTGGAGATTTGTAGCTCGCAGATTTTTAGGTGTAGCAACTGCTTCTTTCCATCTACCTCCAGACTCTGCAACTCTCTTCCTCCTTCTGATTTTCCTAATTCATATGACCTTTCATCCTTCAAAATGCAGATCTATCGTCATCTCAGAGCCTAGTCCACTATATCTCTGGGTCCTCTGTACTTTGACTGTTTTTTTTTTCTGTCTGTCGTTTTCCTTTGTGTGACATTGCCTCATATCTGCCTTGTCTTTAACCTTTTTTCTTTTCCATCGTCTTGGTATTTTCTCGTGCCCGGGCGTTTATTGATGAGGACAGTTTCTGCCTCTCCCAGTGTCACACTCATTAAAATAAGGCTTCATTGTTGTGGCAATCACGAACACAATACGATATTTGGTAATCTACTCCAGATCATGAGTGACAAAGAAAGAAAGGATCTCACTTCCTCCCATATCAGAGTGAGAAAGATGACGCCAAACACTGTATTGTACATTGAAGTCTCCATTGTTGGGATATCACGGTATTGGCACATGATAAAAGGACAGTTATTCAAAGAAGGTCACAAAGTCAGTGAAGTTAGGAGAGCAGTAGCAGAGGCAAAGGGTTAGTGTTACAGAGAGCACAATCCTCTCCTTTGGAACAAAATGAAATTGCAGATTATTGTGAGATATTTGAAATGAGTCAAGAGATGCACGGCTAGACCTCTGGGTTTCAGAAAGGAGGGAGAGATTAGAGTAGTATGCATCAATGTGCTATTCCACATATGAAACTCTGCGGATGTTAGAAAAGTGCATTGTAAAATAGATCTACAAGGAAGTCCTAGACAAAAGGCAAAACCATCACTACCACCAAGCAAATCTCCCCTCACACCTATAGTGGAGTCAACAAGATCTCCTGAGATTCTTAGCACTGCTCCATGATGGGTGCTCTGGGCCAAGAAATGTGAACCTTCTGTAATAATAGTGAACATTAAAAAAAAAGAAATCGAGGAGAAACAGACATTGGGAGTCTTGTGATTTATCAAATGTATAGGGTAGTAAGAAATGTGAAGCGACTATGCCAGAAAATTAGATGTATGTATAGCATGGAAGACTTAACATGGAGTTGAAATGGTCAGTCGTAGCTAAGTCCAAAATGCCTTCAGTTGTAGTACTGCAACGGGCGACTGGTGCCATGGGCGAACCTACTACTAATAAGCATAATAAGTTTACATACAATAATATATCACCGCAAAATATCTACAATTATTTTAGTGCCTTTTCTTCTGTAGAATACGAACACATATGAAATAGGAGAATTTCGCATTTACTTTTACTGTAGTGTGTGTCATGATATCTAAATTTTAATTAACTATTAACAATGCACTTAGATAATATAGCAACATATCTTTCTGTGCTTTTTTATGAGTGACAACATGCTGATATTTCTAAATAGGTAACCTCTGTTTTCATAGAATAATGATGATGATGATGATGACGATGTCTACGACGACCACGACCACGATTGTGATAATAATAAAAATAATTATAATAAAATTAGTAATAATGATGAAAGCACAGACTTCCATAGTCCTTTAAACCTTTCTCACTGAAGAAACCGACTAAATAGTTATAATATTATTACTGTGAGTAAGATAAATTCATAATAGCCTTCGGAGTCTTCTTTTTATTCTAACATAGAACAATGCACTGCTTAAACAATTGTCAACCTATGAATAAATTAATGCATAGAACAATCAAAACATTACCACAAAATAATGATTCTTTTAACCATGATAGGATTATGACAAATAAAAAGCTGTTAATATGTCCAAAGCTCTCTCATACATAAATAAGCAATAGGGTAAAGAAAAAGAATTTATGTAGCAAGTTTTAACTTCTTGAGACCAACAATATCATGATGAATAATACTTACATAGTAGAATAAAGCATTAGATTGTAAAAGGATGATAATCCACCATAGTCTTCTGTTTGCTCAAAGTTGAAAAAAGTAATGCCAAAATTAAAGCAAAGGTTTCTGCTAACTCTTGTGATCCTGCATTTAAAAAAAAATATGATAATTATTCTTTAGTAATATTTTATTCTTGCTTTGAGCTTAACACCGTGACAAGCAAAAACTGCCCTAATCAATAAAGGCCAGGGCACGAGAAAACACCAAGTTGAAGGAAGAAAAAGGTTAAGGACAAAGCAGAGATGAGGTAATGTCACACAAAGGAAAACGACAGACAGAAAAAACAGTCAAAGTACAGAGGATCAATAGATATGGAGGACGAGGCCCTGAGATGACAATACATCTGCTTTTTGAAGGATGATAGGTCATAAGAATTAGGAAAGACTGAGAGAGGAAGAGAGTTTCAGAGTCTGGAGGTAGATGGGAAGAAGCAGTCGCTACACCGACCAATACACGAGCTACAAATCTCCACATAGTAACAATGAGATGTGGCCACCTGGCGAGTGTTATGCGGCTTCGGCAGTTAGGAATGAATGCAACTCGCCAACTCATCAGAGCAGCGATGGAAGTAGTAGCGATAGAAAAGAGAAAGGGAAGATACCTTATGTCGAAAAATGAGAGAATCCATATTAGAAGTAAGAGAAGGATCATTAATTAGTCTGACAGCCTTAATTCAACGCTAACAAGGAGATAATTATAAGAAGAAGCACCCCAGATGTGTGAGCAGTATTCTTAGCAGAAACGGATAAGACCTTTATAAAATTTATGTAACTGCAAAGAGGAAAAGAAATGATGAAAACGGAATAAATCCCCCATTTTTTTGGATGAAGATTTACAAATTTGGATTATGTGATTCCTCCAAGATATGTTAGAGGCTATATGGATTCCTAATATATTGATAGAATTGGGAGGGTAAATTTCGTTAGTTTCAAGGACAATAGAATTATCAGGAAGAGTAGAAAATAAAGAGATAGCTAGAATCTCTGTCTTGGAGGCATTGAATTTAACTATATTTTGAGTACCCCACTCATATACCCTTTGCCAATCGGAGCTGAGAGTAGAAGAAAGAGTGATGCACAACTTATTACGAGTAGCACGAAGAGAGGAAGATGAGGATTGTAGAAGATCATTGATGAAGAGAAGGAACAGGGTAGGTGAAAGAACAGTCCTGTGGAACACCACTACTAATGGAGAAAGGGCTAGGTGTCACGCCATCATCGATTTCAGATATAAAGCGGTCAGAAAAAAAAAACTGGAAATCAACAAATTGCTTTAAGCAATGCATGTAAATATCGAGCAGAAACAACACTAAAAACAACAATAATAATAAAATCAACGTGCTTTCAGTATTATCGAATCTACTGTGGACATATAATCTTAAAAGAAAATATCAATACTTTTCAAGAGTCAAAAATTAAAAGGGCAAAAGATAATGCCCAAATTAAAGCATAGGTTTCTTCTACCTTTTGTGATCATACGTTTTAATCACATCCATGAAAAATATCATTTAGCGTCCTCAGGGCGTCTAAATGCATCCACATAATACTTAAAAAATTCTTTTATTCTGAGAAAAATCAATTTGACTGCCATTCAAGTGGAAAATATAATTTCTCCTTCTTATTCATTGATCTAGCTAAGTACTTACCGATAAAATCGTTTGCAAAATACATTTACGTCTTAAAACTGTTTACACTAGCGAAAAACTCAGTAGGTGAATTTTGCATTTAAAGATACTGCACTACTAAATTACTTCATTACGAGTATCAAGATGTGTCATGCGTGTTTAGGAGTATTTTTCACAAATTTCATAAAGCTCATGATAAAGAAAAGAATTTCCAAGATTTAAAAGGCACTGCTGTGTAACATGCAATGCTTTTATTTCACTACTTAATAGAGCGTAAAGAGCCATACTTTCATGGCAGTAAATCGACTCCGTGATTGTGCAGGGTATGCTGATTTTCTAGAAATCTGTAGTTTGGCTTTGGTAAAGTTTTAGTCAGTTGTGATTCTCCAGCATACAGGCCTCTATATTGGTTGACCACCTTGCATTATTAAGAGGTTATCTGTACGTTACAGACAAGTCAGTAGGATATCTTTCTTCAGTACTATGGATTATGGGTAACCAATAACTTCACTTACAATATTGCTAAAAGTAGTTCACCAATCCTATAATAATAATAATAATAATAATAATAATAATAATAATAATAATAATAATAATAATAATAATAATAATAATAATAATAATAATAATAATAATAATAATAAATAATAATAATAATAATAATAATAATAATAATAATAATAATAATAATAATAATAATAATAATAATAATAATAATAATAATAATAATAATAATAATAATAATAATAATATTGATTAACAGTTGAATTTTATAAGAAAAGCTTACGAAACACATATATAATCCAGAGATGTCTTTTTCTCCTAAAAGAGATTTAGAGGTGAGTGAGCTCCTTAGTGCAAAATAAAATTTAGGTCTTTTTCTCGAGACTGAAATTAATCTCAAGAGCAAACATTCATAAATATAACCCATGAAAAGATTATGAAAAAACATTCTGTTTTATTGGCTATTTGTGGAGATAGATAGATAGAAAGAAAGATAGATAGATAGATAGCTACCAACCTATCTATGTTTCATATAAGGAGGTACAAAGAAAGACCAAAAATGATTATTACTTTGTTTATTTAAATAAACATTGGATACTGTCGAAAATATTTTCATGTTGAAGTACCAACCGCCACAAACATTAGTCATGCTCAATGGGTGATTTTTATGAGGTAGTAATAGTTCATGAGTTCACTACCTCAAGCATGCTTTCATTTTCTGAATGAATGCCAAAAGAAGCTCTTATGTACAGACCTTTCTCCGTTGTAATTAACTTGCAGACATTGCAAAAGAAGGCACCGAATATACCAACTCGGATATTAACGACGATTGACCTTAGATGCATTTCAGAATGAGGCTATAAAAGTCAGCTAGATTTCGTCTAGACTACAAAGACTAAAAAAATAAGAAGTAACTAAGATTCTCCTGCATATTGCAAATGTTTGCATCTCCTTCAGAAAGAAGTTATCCCAAAATCACAGTTTTCAAAACTAAAAAAGTAATAATAATTAAGTTTGCTTCTGTACATTTAGGTTCATGTTTATGTGGAATAATAAAGTGCGTTGCTCTAAGTTAGAGTTGACTAGTCAACCTTTGCTAAAAAAAAAAAAAAAATTAAGGCAATCTCGCCTAATCACTAAAATTGTTCTGCACCAAGTTTACATAAAAAGATTTTGTAATAATTCAAACGTACATCATATTCTTCCGTGATTGTGTGTGGTAGTGACAGAAATACACGCACACACACACACACACAAACAAACAAAGAGAGAGAGAGAGAGAGAGAGAGAGAGAGAGAGAGAGAGAGAGAGAGAGAGAGAGAGAGAGAGAGAGAGAGAGAGAGAGAGAGAGAGAGAGAGAGAGAGAGAGAGAGAGAGAGAGAGAGAGAGAGAGAGAATTACAGCAGTGAAAGGTAATAGCCAATACGATATAGCTTCTCTTCCAGGAAATGCTTTTGGGAACAGCCCAATACGCAGAAACAATAGATACAAACCCTCCCCTTTATCGCAATCATTACACTAGAATTTTCATAAGGTTCTTGCTTTTATTCGAGAGTGAAATGTAGTGTAACAACTACAATAATAATAACAACAAAAGCAACAACAACAACAACAGTAGTAGTAGTAGTAGTAGTAGTAGTAGTAGTAGTAGTAGTAGTAGTAGTAGTAGTAGTAGTAGTAGTAGTAGTAGTAGTAGTAGTAGAAGCAGCAATTTCTGTTAGCTGCTTATGCTGTTATAACTAAGTACTTAAGTATAATCATTTGTACTAATCTAGAATTTGGTAATTGGTGTCGTGCACCCAATTTCCAAGTCTTAGGAGAGCTCCAAGATGAAATCATGAAATCACAGACTATCCATTATTGCAATGGAAATCCAAAGGAGTGACTGCTTCATCACAACCGTCTGCAATTTGCATGTTGAGAATAATTATGCATAGTCGAGATCCACATCAAAATCACTGCAGAGACTCAAACTTAGCCATTTATATGATGTGTAGTGAATGTATTTTGTAGTTTACACAACAACAAGAAGACAGTCAACGTAACTGTCTAGTGCAATTATATATTGATGATGACATCTTTAATGAGAATTTCATTTAAATAAACGCTCAACTCGAAAGATCAAGTCGAATTCATTATAAAAATTCTCAAGCACTCAAACACACACAAACACACACAAGCAAACCCCCCCCCCACACACCAAAGCAAGATTATAGCAAATTTCAAATACTTTTGAATAATACATGCCACATCCCCCCTAATATCTGATTTAGCCTAAACAAATATGTAAAAACATATAATAATCAATTTCTTAATTATCATTAATAGGTCTCTTCCTTCTTACTAAGTTACCTCAAGAGAGGCAATGATGGGACATCAAAACTTTCAATTTATTTCCGTAATAAGTGATATAATGAAGCTCGTCCGTTAGAAGCCTAAACAGCTAATTAGATGTTAATATGCAATATAAGGAACTGCTTTCATATAGCAATCCTTCGAGGATTCAAATGCAGGTTATATATTGATATAGCCTACAGGTAAAGTGGCAGAATTTAATACCACTAAGAATATTAAATATGTGACATTAAAACAAAAGCACTATCATCAGCACAGTTAGCGTCGGATTTTTTAAGGGGAAAATGTTACAATATCAACAATAATCTGAAAGGATTTCTAGAGGAAAGCTTTGTAAGACAGTTTACAGATTTTCCACAGTGATTCCCTTAAGCCATGAAGGGTTACGGATAATCGGGAATATTACATTTAAATTAACAAGTACTCGTGTTTATAAAATTAAGTTTAATCTCATGTTTTCTTATACCTTAATTAACTAGAATGCATGTATGTGCACGTTATTTCAAATAAACCTTTACAAGATCCTTAAAGCTGTTGATGTATCAAGTATATTTTTATTTGCCATTGATTGCTAGCATTTTAAAGAACCAGACAACAGTGTTACACCTACTTGGAAACTAGAAATATTCTCATAAGCATTGTAATGAAAAAAATTTCCACATAATAGTTTTTTTTTAAATCAAAACCTTGGAACAGAAAAATCTTTACCACAAGAATGGAAAATGAAAAAAAAATGACAAATCAATCGCAATGTATTTGTTTAGCAACAAACAGCCATCAATACAAAATTCCCATTTATTATCTCTATTTAAGGTGAAGTAACTAATACTAATAAAGTTTCATTTGACTGTCATCTCACTCAAAACATAACCTTTATCAATCTGCATAGCACGCCTAATGGAATCACTGTAACTCTAATGCAGTTGGTAGGAAAGAAATATGTGAAGACAATTATATATGAATAGGCTCATATCCTACATGAAACTAAAAATACTTGTAGTGTTTATTCACTAGTTATGGACCAGAGAGAGAGAGAGAGAGAGAGAGAGAGAGAGAGAGAGAGAGAGAGAGAGAGAGAGAGAGAGAGAGAGAGAGAGAGAGAGAGAGAGAGAGAGAGAGAGAGAATAATAGAAAGAAAACTCATAGCTATCAAGAAAAATCTTAACATAACTATTATGGCAATACTATATGCTCCATGAAAGCTTCCAATTAACAGTCCTCTCCAAAACACAATGGCCTACATTGTAGGTACGTGGCATAACCTAGTTGTGTTCTTTAAATATGTTCATAATCGTTAGAAGCATTTGTATGTGGACAGAGGGGGTACACATAGTCCTGTAAAACTCCTAATATGCATGACTGTTAGTGTAATTTTATAGGAGCAAATATTTATTTATGAATGTGACATCGGGACAGGCAAAAAAATTGCTGTCATCAATAAAGGCCCAGGCACGAACATCAAGACGAAGAAAATGTACAAAGTTATAGAAAGGCAGAGATGAGGTAATGATGCACAATAGGAAAAGGACTGAAAGAATAGTTGAAGTGCATATTGACTTAGATATATGGCAGAATTAGGCCCTGAGATGACGCTAGATCTGCATTATGAAGGAAGATGGGTTATAAGAATTAATGAAGACAGAAAGAGAAAGATAGTTTTATAGAGGTATAAGGGAAGAAGCAGTTGCTGCACAGACCAACCAGCAAGCTACAAATTTAAACACAATGCCTGTGAGACGGGCCACTTGACGAGTTTTTACACGGCCTCAGCGGTGGGGGGGGATGCACCTCACCAACTCATAAGAGCAGAGATGGAAGTAGTAGATATAGAAAAGAGAAACGGATGGTACTTTACAACTAAGAAAAAATGATTCCAGATTAAAAGTAAGAGAGGGATCATTAATAAGGAGATAAGTATATAAAGAAGCACCCAAGATGTGTGATCTGTCTTCTAAGCAGGGACACGGAAGACTTTTATAGGTTTTAAGTAACTGTAAAAAGGAAAAGTAATGACAAAAACGAATTAGAACCCACCAAAGTTTTGGATGCCTTCAAGACAAGTTAGAGGCTATATAGATTCATCACATATTACTAAAATTGAGAGGGAAAATTTCATTAGTTTCGATGACAATAGGGCTATCAGGAGGAGAAGAAAAGTAATTGCCAGAAACTTGTCAAGGAGGCAGTAAATATAACTAAATTTTGGGTGCCCACTCATATCCCCTCTGCAAATTGGAGATTAGAGTAGAAGAAAGAGTGATGCAAGATTGATTACGAGTAACAGATAAAGGCTGTGAAGAAAAGGCAGAGGAAATATGAATTGTAGAATCGTCGCCAAAGTCATGAAGAAGAAAGGAGGATGAGGACTGAAGAAGATTGGTGATGAAGAAAAGGAACAGAGTAGTGAAAGAACAGAGCCTTGTGAAACACCACTGGAAACAGGGAATGGGCTAGATCATGCACCGTCAACAACCACAGACAAAAAAAATGAATAGAAATAACACTAGAAAGCAGAGAAAAAAGACAAGTGATAGAGCAATAAGCAGGGAGTTTGGCCAACAGTGCCTAGTACCAGACTCTGACCAACGCCTTAGTGATATCAAAGGTGACGATACAGGATTCCCCATAGTGAGAAAAATAGCATCATTTACAGGTTATTTCTTAGTTATATGTCAAGCTTTGAATGAGGTATAGAGGGTAGAGAAATTCTACATATTCCTATCAAGTGTTTTTAGGCTATATCCACCTCCTCGAGCAAGTCCTATGTCCTTTCCATGTGTTCTTGAAACCTTGGTGATTTAGTGTCAATGCTGTAGGAAGGTGGACAGAGTGGTAGCCATTTAAATTTCCCCACATTTTTGTTCTGGTTCTTCAAACCGGATAGGCCAAGACTCGTAAGGGAATTTTTAGCTGCCAGCTTAGATTAAGCCCCAATAGTGCAGGATATAGTTTTGGTAGGTTACACCATTTCTATTCTCAGAGGTTAAGTTAGCCTTTGAAGTTACATTTGCTTTTCTAAGATTTATTACCTGGATTTTCTCTCGTTCATCGAGCCCTCTACCGCATTTTAGTCTTAGCCTTGACAAATAATTTTTTCAAATTATTCAGTTTGCGTCATTTTGTGACTAGGAATGCCTTATCGCTAAGTTGCATAATAGGTGTAAACCTGATTACTAACATGAATGGAGGTAGCGCATGGTGTATCTCTAAGTTGTTTAAACCATTTTTCCTAAATAATTTATTGTGCATCACCAGTGAGGAGTGGTACCTCAGATATATCCTAAAACTTGATGTTTAGCCTTAAAATAAACTGATATATAAGGTTTCTATGAATTACTTTGTTTTCAGTGTAATACAGTGTAATTATAGTACATAGAGCATTTGTTTGAATTTTGTGTATTTTCTTTGCATGAATTAGAGGCATCTGTTCCTGGAATATTCATGATTTGAATTCTCGGATACATTTAAAGTGCATTTATGTTGTGTACTACATTTCGAGGGATTATAAGACCTTCAGGCTACATTATTAGGTCAATCCTGGTTTGCTTTTCCAAGTATTTATTTCACTGGTGCTCAGTGTATCTGTAATTAATTGAGTTTCTTATTTTATTTTCTAGCTTTCAATATGGCAACCTATAAGATTTATGATTGCTCCTTGAGTGGATCAAAGCAGCGTTCACGAGGAAATTGAATAGCACCAAAACAGCTGTAAGCGTAGCTTATCCAATCTTAGTGACATTGAAGACTAACGTTAAATCATTACCGACGAGGTGGAGTAAATAGTTGGAGGTATGGGATGAATATATCTCTTAGAGAGAGAAATTAGAGGACTCTGAATATGAATGGCTTGAAAGGAAACATGATGAATTTGCAGCCAATTATGATCAACAGGCTAATTCTATTTTTTATTTTCTTGGCCAGTTACAAGGACCAGTAACCATAGTACACACAACCCCACAATCGAGTAATAGAGTACGTTTACCTGAAGTTAGGATTAACAGTTTTTTGGGAAACTGGAATAGTAACAAAGCTGGTAGGATAGTTTTCTTTTATTGGTACATGACCACCAGGATATGGACAAAGTTTTAAAGATGACGCACTTGAGGTCTAGCATAGCCTGTAAAGTGCTATTATTCATTTCAGGATTTCAGATTAGTGATCAGGCTTATGATGATGCCATAACTGCATTGACTGACAGATTTGCTAACACAGAAAGAGTGAAGCAAGCACTCCTGTTAAACTTGTTTGATATTCCAAGACCAAAGAAATTAGAAAAGTTCAGATTAGATTAGGAAAGAACCTTGAAGACTCTGAAGCACTATGTTCCTAATTTACAAACTTCCTATCGGTTTATAGCTATATTATTTGAGAAAAAATTACCCGCAGAGGCCGAAAGACTTATTTTTCAAAAGAATCAGACCATATACTTAACTGTTGATCAGATCAGTACTGGTCTCGCAGACCACGTTGTGTTTCTTGAAAAGGGTCCAGAAGGTGTCAAATTGCATTTTAAAGAAAGTAGGATGAAACCAAAGCGTTATTTACAAGTGGAGACGTCATACAAGACTTGGGTAGGAACTTACCCTGTAGGAGTGAAGAGCCAGAAGAGTACAAATAAAGCAAATTTGCTGCATTCTGTGGAAGAGTACAGATCTAAAAATTGTTCAAAATTTCGAGATTCAACTTTTCTTCGAGAAAGACTGACTCAAGTTGGACGCTGCTCCAGGTGTTTACATATTAGACAGGATGGCAGGTGCAGACAAGCTGTTAAGCATTAATCCTGTCACAAAGGGAAACAATTATATTAACTGTTAATAATTAAAAAAAGGTCTCAAAATATAACTGAACCAGACACCTAGTCTATTGTAGGTGTTGACTTGGACAAGTTAGTTAGAGTAACCAGTGTACTAATATTAAGTATTCTTCTGCTTTAGCTACAGCCAAAGTTACCATCGCTAATTATAAGACACATAAGTCTTTAGTGACACCTTGTGTCTTTGATCCTGGTTGACAGAAGTCCTTTATCACATTCAAGCTATCAAAGCAGTTGCAGCTAGACATTGTAGAGAGACATGAACTAGTTTTAAGGGGTCTTCATTCAAGTAATTTTTCTATTTTTATACCTCTAATCTCTTTGGGGAAAAGAGTGAAGAAAGTAAAGGTTGCAGTGGTTTAATACTTACCTGACAGGATTACTTCACCTAGTCTTGCTAGAATTCATAGATTCCTAAAAGTGGAAGGCATAAAAGTTTGTGATGAAATTACCTCAGATGTCATCTCGGACATTGATCTTATGAACGGATGTGACTTTTTTTTGAGACTTTGTTGGTGGAATGGTGAAGAATGATAACATTTACACATTTCAAACAACTGGTGGTAACTTTCCATTTGGTAAAATGCCACACAGTTTTTAGATAATTCGAAATTTGCATGTCAGGCCGATGTTCTTATTTGCAGGCTGACTTTTAATGAATCTCCTGTTGATGTTATGGATATCATTGATGAGGTCAATGAACCTGCTCATAAGTTATGGGAACTTGCAAGTATAGGTATTGATCCAGCAGGGCTTGCTACTGAAGATGATTCGATCAATATTACATTAGGTTGAGATACACTCTTAGGAACTTTAGCAGGAGGAATTTCAAATTAATGTCGTGGCACAAGTTCCAGCGTCCTTTCCATTCTGCTCTACTGATCATTATGATGAATTTCAGTTTTTTTGGTATGGTGGTCATATATTTCCTAAGATATACTGTCAACCCAATTATTTATTTTACAGCGTTTTTAGTGTCTCCAGTCTCTGATGCTATAGCATTTATTACCTACTTTGTTACAAATATAAAGAGAATCCACATTTTTTCAAACTCGTTGTAGGGCTCGCATGACTTTGTTGTTTCTTTTGCTTTCTATTTTGGGTCATCTTTGACATATATGGTGATCAACGTTATTGGCCACATAACTGTTAATCATTATTCAGATACTCTGGGTTATCCTCACTTCCAAGTCTGTGATATTGTGTTATTGTGCTGGTGATAAGCATTGGCTACTTCAGGAATGGTACAGCAACTGTATCGGGAATGTTCTGGTCCACCTTTTCACCCTCCAAGTTTTCCAGTTAGATGGCAACAAAGAAGGTTGTTAATTTTACATTTGATAAAATATTTTCATGCGTATTCATGGACCCAGACATGCTAATGAAGTTCCTTGTCCTGATATGTTTTCTAGTCTCCGTTCCCAGCGTGCTAGTGGAATTAAAGCCGCGGCTGAGAGAAGAAAGCTCATGGATGAAGGGCTTTTGTAAATACAGTAGAATATTTGGTCATACCTACCTACAATGTAGTTTTCTTTGGTTTGCCCTGAGGATGTCGTGGAACAACACATTTTCCGTTTATTTATGTATATCTATTAATGTACGTTAGTGGGATGAAGGTTCATGAAAGATGATGATGACATGTGTACAATAGTCTGTGTGAGCAGTCATCACTCAATCTTGGAAGAGGGAAGAATAGGTCGCCTCTTAGTGAAGCTTTTTATTTCCATATTCTTCGATTTAGCGGTTAGCGGCATTACTCCAAAGCATATCCGTCAGTTGAGAAGATAGTAGCATTACCCCCGAGATTCTACAGATGTGTCTCCACCTAGATGAGTACAGGCCATTTACATATCTATGTTCAATTAGCTTTTTAAGATGTTACTGCTTTACTGTAAACAGTAGTCTGTTTTATCATTTTTGACATGCTTATTTACGGCCTCCCCATATTGTGAGGTAAATAGTATCATTTACTGCTTATTTATTATTTATCAGTCAAGCTTTGAATGAGGCATAAAGGGTAGAGAAATTCGATTTATTCCTATCAAATGTTTTTTTAGGCTATATCCGTCTCCTCGAGCTAATCTTATGTAATTCCATCTGTTATTGATAACTTGGGAATTTATTGGCATTGTTGAAGGAACGTGGACAGAGCGTTAGCCATTTGTATTTCCCAATAAAACATGAATATATAAAATTAAGCTCTGTGTAAAAGTATTTAAAAGTACTGAATGATTGTAAAGCTTTAATATGTATCTACAGTTTGTCCAAGCTGGGATCTAAAACTACTAATAGAATTTGGTCTTTCGTGCAGGTTTACAAACAATAAAAAGAGAATAATTAAGAATGCTAAATGAAATGGGAAACCTCTTCAGGATAAACTATAGAGCAAAATGCCAGCAAAAGAGGTAAAGATTAGTTGATGTCTCAACCATTTACATATACAAAAAAATAAAAAATAAATATTTGCATCATTATATTGGCACCTTGTCATATTAATGTAATCAATGAAATTCCCTTTGAGAGGGAATGTCTTTGATATCTATGACCCTATAAAAGAAAAGGATGGTTATTACATAGGTATAAAGAAGGTATTAAAATGTCACTGTAACCTCAATAAAGAATATAACTAAAAATAATTAAGTTTTTGTTTAAATCAACAGAAGCTCCAGCAAAGTAGAAAATATACAGAACATTCAACTTTCTTTACATTTTTTTTTCTCTCATTTTCTTTTACATATATTACTCTTTCACATATTCAGATGAAATGAGGCTGGAAAAGGAGTTTCAAGATGAGAGGAGTGCAAAAGTTCTTTGCAAAAGAATTTTAAGGGGAGAGGAGGGAAGAGGAAATACTAAATAGGGTGAAAAACATGTACAAAAATTCTCAAAATGTTCCTAAGCGAGGTGCATTGTATGGTAAAAAAAAAATATTCATTGAGGGAAAGATTTCAAACTAATAAAAAATTAGAGTGACTGCATTTCTCAAGAAATTTAAGCAAATACATGCAAGATGAAACTTTAGTGAAAAGTAAAAAAAAAATATAGATGCAAAATCGAAGATTTACTTTTACCTAAATATACATTATATCGCTTAATAGAGGATAGTATTTTCTGCATATTCTGACCATATGATGCTAATTTTTTGTCATTTGAGTTCCATGATATAAAAAAGGAACAAATGAAAACTTATATTTTAAGCTGCGGAAAACTGCAAGACATTTACGATGTATTTTGAAGCAGTCGAAGTCAGACCTACTTGGCAAAAGACAGGAGTTCTATCCGCTGAAATATTTTTTGCAGTAGAAGGCTTGCATGGTGTTCTGAACTGAACACCACATATTAAAGGTCTTGTAATTTTTGCAGTTCTCCTAAATGTCTACCAGATGTACTAGATGATATCTTGAACTGGAATAGAATATTAGAGGAATACGAGCTCAAGCTGATCACAACGAAAACTGTGTATATGGTGGTGGAAAGCAGGAGGAAGCTGAAGGACCGCTTATAATCGATGACCGGGAATTAAATTGAACTGGTAGCTTTGTTTACCCTTGGCAGCAAGTTAGTACAAGACCCTTATTGAAAATTAAATTGATAACTGAGTATATAGGCAATCCAGAAATTTTGAACTACTTTATTCTTTACTGAGAGAGGAAAACATCCAATGAAAAAAAAAAACTGCACATCTATAACTCCATACTAAAACCTGTCCTTTTGTGTAAAGGAAATTTTTGGACAATGATGAAGAAGTTGAAAAGCAAAGTGCACGCTGCTGAAATGAAGCTACTGAGACTAATATGGTGTTACAAAGGGAGGTTGAAATAAAATGTTGACATAAGACAGATGCAGGTAGTGCAGTCCTTAAATCTCACTGTTGAAAACTATAAGCGTCGATGTTATGGGCATGTGTAGCAAATGGCACCTGACAGCATCAAAGACTAATACTGGAGTGGAAGCCCCAGGGAAATCACCCACATTGTAGACCATCATGATGCAGAAAAAGTGGTGTTACTCAGGTCGTGGATAGGGTTGGCATTACTACTGAGGTAGCAGATCCTCTTAGGCATAATATAGGGGGGTAGAGAAGAGCTGTCTAGAGTCTAGCGACTTACAAGCTTACTTAGGCCTACTAGGCACCTGGGTGAGCAGGTGAGTAATGTCTCTTAATACCTTAATTAAATAGAAGAAGAAAGAGTTAGTCAATTAAAAATTCTTTTGCGTGTAATGTCACATTTAAGATCTGAAGACGCAAGTGCTACGAGTATCACAGTAATTATTGCAACCATAGTAGTGTATTTCCTTTTCTATTTAGTAGTAAATTATATAAAATATGCTATTTATATTAATACATTACTAAAATATATGTAAAATGATATTACTAATCATCTCGCAAGTTTTCTTATCCATGTATAAGAGCACAACTATTCACAAACAGATACGCATACATTTTGAAATTTAAATAAGATCTTAACTGCATAAGACTTTTCTACTGTGCAAATATATACCCTCACATCTAAATGAACCAAAATTTCATCTGCAAGACTCATCTTCATATCGAATGACAGAAGACATTACTACTTTTGTAAGAGAAAAACATCTCTCTCTCTCTCTCTCTCTCTCTCTCTCTCTCTCTCTCTCTCTCTCTCCTCTCTCTCTCTCTCTCTCTTCTCTCTCTCTCTCTCTCTCTCTCTCTCTCTCTCTCTCTCTCTCTCACGTGCGCGCACACACACACACACACACACACACACACACACACACACACACACACACACACAAACATGCACAGATACAAAATTCATATCTTGCTCTTCTTAATATTAAAAAAGAAAAACTATAGTAGAGTTTCTATGCACCCATTCTGTCATAAACCACATAAGGGGATCACATGATACGAATAGTCTCATTCATAGAAGCATTTAGAGCCAGGATTAGAAGAGAATGAATATGTTATTGCCTCTCATTTGCGCCACGCAAATTTCTAATAGCATAATAATACAAGCTTTCCTTACTTCAGAATAATAATAATAATAATAATAATAATAATAATAATAATAATAATAATAATAATAATAATAATAATAATAATAATAATAATAATAATAATAATAATAATAATAATAATAATAATACTAACAATAATAATATTATTAATAATAATAATAATAATAATAATAATAATAATAATAATAATAATAATAATAATAATAATAATAATAATAATCTCTTCAAATAATCTTTCCTTGTCAGGAATTGAACCTGGGAACTCTAATTAGAGTGCACAGCTTAGCCCACTGGACAACAGAGGTTGTATAAAAGAGAGAACTCTATCATCTACTAAGGCTACACAGACGGAGTGACGCCACTTCAACCATTAACCTCCATTTTACCCCCACCCTAACCCACTAGTGGTCAGTGAACACATAATTCTCCTACCAAAAACTCAATGCTAGCCAGAGAATAACACCTAGGAGCTCTAGTCTAGAGCGCTGCAACTTAAGAACTGGACCACAGAGGTTACAAAATCTGTAATATGAACATAGTGGCATTCAGTTAGAATGCGTTCATTTTTAAGTATAGCAGATATAAGCTATAAGGTTGGATTCCTTTTAACCTTCTGTGGTGTAGTGGTAGCGCCTTGACTTAGTAATCATAAGTCCTAGGTTCGAGTCCCGGTCGGGGTAAAAAAATTATTCATGTTTTCACATATGTAATGTGCTCATTTGATATTTCATGCCGAATGAGATTGGGAATTGAATTAAATGCTAAAATGAAGCCACGAGTTAGGTTGGGGTATCTGTAATATGAACATAGTGGTATTCAGTTAGAATGCGTTCATTCCTAAGTATAGCAGATATAAGCTATGAGGTTGGATTCCTTTTAACCTTCTGTGGTGTAGTGGTAGCGCCTTGACTT
>JAXCGZ010015689.1:52500-54021 GCA_037179515.1 Halocaridina rubra | reverse complement strand
GCCTTGCTCAAGCCTCTCCGCTAGTCGCTTCTGATGTGACAGTGGCCAAAGGTTTTTGGCAGAGTCTGGCACAATGCTTTGTTGGCCAAACTCCCTGCCTAAGGCTTTACTCCTTCTTTCTGTTCTCTGATTTCCAGTTTTCTTACTGACTGTTTTATATCTGTAGTTGTTGATAGTGTGACATCTACCCTTTCTCTGTTACCAGTGGTGTTCCAGAGGCTCTGTTCTGTCATCTACTCTATTCCTTCTCCTCATGAATGATCTTCTACAATCTCCATCCTCCTCTCTTCTTCATGCCTTTGCTGATGATTCTACCCTTCACTTTTCCACTGTGTTTTCTTAAAAACCTTCACACGCTACTCATAATCAGTCTCGCATCACTCTTTCTTCCACTCTCAACTCCGATTTGCAGAGGGTATCTGAGTGGGGCACTCAAAATTTTGGTAAATTCAATGCCTCCAAGACACAGTTTCTGGCTATCTCTTTTCCTTCTTCTCCTCCTGTTAAGTCTATTGTCTTCGAAACTAACGAAATTTACCCTCTTAACTCTATTAACTTATTAGGAAACCATATAGCCTCTAATTTGTCTTGGAGGAATCACAAAATTCAAATTTCTAAATCTTCATCCAAAAAAATGGGGGGTTTTGTTTCGTTTTCGTCATTATTTTCCTCTTTAGTGATACTTAAAATTTATAAAGGTCTTATCTGTCCCTGCTTAGAATACTGCTCACAAATCTGGGGTGCTTCTTATACATATCTCTTTGATAGGGTTGTATCTAAGGCAGTCAGATGCATTAATGAATCTTCTCTTACTTATAATCTGGATTCTCTCTCTCTTTGCCGTAAGGTATCATCCCTTTCACTTTTCTATTGCTACTACTTCCATCGCTGCTTTGATGAGTTGGGGAGTTGCATCCCTCCCCGATTGCCGAGGCCGCATAACACTCGCCAAGCGGTCTCATCTCACAGGTACTGTCTGGTGATTTGTAGCTCACGGATTGGTCTGTGCAGCTACTGCTTCTTTCCATCTACCTCCAGACTCTGGAACTTTCTTCCTCCTCCTGTCTTTCCTAATTCTTAGGACCTATCATCCTTCAAAAAGCAGATCTTTCGCCTTCTCAGGGCCTATGCCTCCATATCTCTGGGTCCTCTGTACTTTGTCTGTTTTTTCTGTCTGTCGTTTTCCTTTGTGTGACATTACTTCATCTCAGCCTTGTCCTTAACCTTTTTCTTTACCTTTGTCTTGGTGTTTTTTGTGCCCGGGACTTTATTGATTGGGGCAGTTTTTGCCTGTCCCGGTGTCACACTCATGAAAAAGGGAAACAATCCTTACAGCTATATCTACTATACTAGGAATGTATGCATTCTATCCGAATGCCACTCTGTTTATATTACAGTTTCTACCAACCTCACTCGTGGCATTGTTGGTAGCTCCTTGGCAAAATAATCATGTGTCCTAGGTTCATGTCCCATTCGGGGTAAAAATTATTCATGTTATCACAAATGGTAATTTACTTATTT
>JAXCGZ010015689.1:37500-50000 GCA_037179515.1 Halocaridina rubra | reverse complement strand
TATATATATATATATATATATATATATATATATATATATATATATATATATATATTATATATATATATATATATATATATATATATATATATATATATATATATAATATATATATATATATATATATATATATATTTATATATATATATATATATATATATATAACCAAATAAGCACATTACATCTGTGAAAACATGAATAATTTTTTACCCCGACCGGGACTCGAATCTAGGACTTATAATTACTAAGTTAAGGCGCTACCAACTACACACCACAGAAGGTTAAAAGGAATCCAACCTTATAGTTTATATCTGCTATACTTGGGAATGAACACATTCTATCTGAATGCCACTATGTTCATATTACTGATTCCCCAACCTTACTCGTGGTTTCATTTTCGCATTTAATTCAATTCCCAATCTCATTCGGGTCTTCCAATAAGCAAATCAGCACATTACATATGTGAAAGCATGAATCATTTTTTACCCCGACCAGGACTCGAACCTAGGACTAATGATTACTAAGTCAAGGCACTACCAACTACACATCACAGAAGGTTAAAAGGAATCCTACCTTATAGCTTATATCTGCTATACTTAGGAATTAACGCATTCTATCTGAATGCCACTATGTTCATATTACAGATTCCCCAACCTTGCTCGTGGTCTCATTTTTGCATTTAGTTCAATTCCCAATCTCATTCGGGACTTACAATAATCAAATAATCACATAACATATGTGAAAACATGAATCATTTTTTACTCCGACCGGGACTCGAACCTAGGACTTATAATTTCTAAGTCAAGGCGCTACCAACTACACACCACAGAAGGTTAAAAGGAATCCAACCTTATAGCTTATATCTGCTATGCTTAGGAATGAACGCATTCTATCTGAATGCCACTATGTTCATATTACTGATTCCCCAACCTTACTCGTGGTTTCATTTTCGCATTTAATTCAATTCCCAATCTCATTCGGGTCTTCCAATAAGCAAATCAGCACATTACATATGTGAAAGCATGAATCATTTTTTACCCCGACCAGGACTCGAACCTAGGACTTATGATTACTAAGTCAAGGCACTACCAACTACACATCACAGAAGGTTAAAAGGAATCCTACCTTATAGCTTATATCTGCTATACTTAGGAATTAACGCATTCTATCTGAA
This sequence comes from Halocaridina rubra, assembly GCA_037179515.1. Classification (NCBI taxonomy): domain Eukaryota; kingdom Metazoa; phylum Arthropoda; class Malacostraca; order Decapoda; family Atyidae; genus Halocaridina; species Halocaridina rubra. The sequence goes on along the minus strand of JAXCGZ010015689.1, from coordinate 48,826 downwards.
TGCCACTATGTTCATATTACAGATTCCCCAACCTTGCTCGTGGTCTCATTTTTGCAATTAGTTCAATTCCCAATCTCATTCGGGACTTACAATAATCAAATAATCACATAACATATGTGAAAACATGAATCATTTTTTACTCCGACCGGGACTCGAACCTAGGACTTATAATTTCTAAGTCAAGGCGCTACCAACTACACACCACAGAAGGTTAAAAGGAATCCAACCTTATAGCTTATATCTGCTATGCTTAGGAATGAACGCATTCTATCTGAATGCCCCTATGTTCATATTACAGATTCCCCAACCTTACTCTTGGTTTCATTTTCGCATTTAATTGAATTAAATGCGAAAATGGAACCACGAGTAAGGTAAGGTTGGGGAATCTGTTTATCAAAATATTTATTGTGACTCTCTTTAGCACTACAGTATATTGTCTCTAATACCATGGAAAATTATTTTTTTTTCTTATTTTGACTGATTTACCAATTATTTCAGATATGTGGATGTTTTCCTGGCCAATTTTATGATCATAAAGAACTATTTACGGTGGGAGGAGATGTTCCTGACACAAATTTTCTCTCTATGGGCGATTTTGTTGACAGAGGTTTCTATAGTGTCGAGACTTTCCTTTTACTCTTAGTATTAATGGTGAGTCGAGTTTTCTGTTTAAAAAGTGTATATGCCTCTGCTACAGGATTTTTCGACTTATAACGGAGATGTATGTTGATAAATAGGTTATAACTTGCGGTGGTTGTTAGTAAAAAATGTATAGGACTGTAATGTGTACAATGCACTGTAATGTGTACACAAATTTTAATGCTATGTTAGTGTATTTTTTATTTTTATTTTATGACCTGTATATTCATCTTGGAAATTAGAGGGTATGCAATCCCTTAGGGAAAGTGTTTCATAAGTTTTAAATGTTGCAAGTTGAAACTATATAAATCAAGGACCGTTTTAGATTTTTTCTGTAAATGTGTAATGCAGTTTATTTAACAATAATGACTAATTAATCTGGCAGGCTTTCATATTTTTATCAGATTTAACCCTCTATGATACACAGCGCACAGTACTTTTTTGTATGTCCCGAACTGCAGTAATTTACTATGTGGTATGCTCAGGTTCTGTTTCAGGAAAAATCTTTAGATTCGTTTGTTCGATCTTTTGTTCAGCACTTTGGTGCTTACCTGTTGTTTTATTCATAGAAATTTTTGCTTATTACTTTTTTTAACGTAGATTTTCCTTAAAATCACAGTCGTTGGTGCCAGCATTGCTTTATATTTATGTGGAAATTTTTAACATATTAAATACATGTGATTAGGTTTGGATATTTCTCTATTTAACTCTCCTAAATACCTTTAGAATGTAGTATTGGATCAAAACTTGTGGTCAGGTACTCGATTCCATCTTTAGATATGTTTTGACTTGTGTTTGTTTTAGTTTTCAAGTGCTTTATGCACTTTAAAATATAGGTGCCAGTTACAATATATTTTTTTAAATGTTGTAATATAGATATGGAGGCATTTTTTCTATATAGTAATATGCTTACTCCAGCTCATTAAGCCCTCATAAAAATGTTGTTGTGCAGTTTTTTCTCATTATCTCTATTTTTCTCTTTCTCTTCATAGGTAAGGTAACCAGACAGAATCACCCTTATTCGAGGAAACCATGAATCACGTCAAATCACACAAGTCTATGGGTTCTATGATGAATGTTTTAGAAAATATGGTTCAATTACAGTTTGGAGATACTGCACAAAAATAATTGATTTTCTTTTTATGGCGTACATTATCGATGGAAAAGTGAGTTGTATTTCTGTAAATATCTTCTCTTCTCAATACTTCTTACAAGAGCTTAAATTATGCAGTTTTGAACATGTGCAATCCGAAAATATCAAGAAAAATAAACATTCAAAACATTAACCCCCCAAAAATATAGCAATCAGTTATTACGGTTAGATGTAACTTTCAATTGTATTTAGCTAAAGGTAGGTTCATTGCAAGGTAAATGATGAATGAATGAATGACATTACATTAATATAGGTAAGGAAACAGATCATTTGTATAGTATTGACTCTCTTATACAAGGTTTTTTACTATATGCAAATTTTGAAATTCTCAGTGAGAGGTGGAACTAATTGCTTGCGTAAGTTTAGGGATAACTGTACTGTATAAGTTTGTACTTGAATGTCTCATAATGCATTTATCCTTGAATAGGGGTTTTGAAAATTTGGAAATTAGGTGTAAATTTGCATTTGCTTTTCTTTTGTTTTTCCCTAACATAGTAAGAAAATTATACTTTTTCCAGTACCTGATTAAATTTTACATGATTGAAATTGCATGCAAGGAAGCAACAAAATCACATTTTCATGTAAAATATGCCCTGTATTGCAGATTCTTTGCGTTCATGGCGGTTTGTTTCCCAGCATCCAGACTCTTGATCAAATACGAGTGACTGATCGCAAACAAGAAGTACTCCATGATGGTCCAATGTGTAATCTGCTTCAGATCCTGAAGGTAAGAATGATGATTTCAAAGCGCTGTGTACAAAGACATTTCTTATACTTCCTACCCTAACAATCTTCTTTGAACAAAATAACACCCTCGAATGGGGCCAAATTAAAAAAGGGGAAACCAGAGGTTGCCTTATGAAATGTAATATTTGGTAATGGCTTGAAATTGCTCACTAAATAATGAGTACAGACACTCCTCTATGTGCGAACATCCGAAGATACGAACGATGTGTGTGTTTATGTACGAGAGATGTGAAAAGGTATTTTTGCTACCGTCTCATAACAACAACGGTGACTTAATAATAATAATAATAATGATAAATTGTTTGTAATGTTATTTTAATAACTAGAGAAAGGTGAAAGGCGACCTAAATTTACCTTTCCTTTTTTGGTTCATTTTACTTCAACAGGTGCTCTTATATGATGCACTTTTGTTAAGTGATGGAGAAAATATTTATTGCTTACACCATGAGAATTTCCCATTGGCTAATACAGTATAAGAAATTTTTTGCTCTCATCCTTGTCTTTTCCTTTCAGCTGTATGTTGCATAATTTAAATAGTAGAATATCATCTTACTAGTGGCTCATCTTTGGTTTAATGTGTTACAGATATGCAAGGTTAAGGAGTAAGCCCCCGAGGTGCAGGATGCCTGTTTGGCTCGGATGTTGTTGCACAATTTAATGACACAAAAGGCACTGACAGGATATGTCGAGTGCATCAGTTAGTAATGGAAGGTTACAAATGGCATTTTAACAACACACTACTCAGTTTAGTCTGCTCCTAATTACTGTTATAGGTATGTTTAATACATTTTTATTGGTATGTTCCTCATGCAAATTTTTGAATATAAGGATCCTATCAAATACATCAATTGATTTTTCCAGTATGGTAATGGATTCCATTTGGCCTTTGAAATAATCAATGGAGAGTGAAAATATTGTTGTTAGTAGTAATATATTTGTGGTATTACAAAATGTAGCATTACTTATATATCAAGTGTGGAAACGTGGCTGTCATATTAGAGCTAAGTGAAATAAGATATGAAAGTAGTTTATAAAATACAAATTAGACAATAAAGTTTCACTTTAAAAGCCATAATAGAATTTAGTTTTTCAAAATTGAGAGTTTTGAAAAAAAAATTACAATTGATTTCGCAATATCTGAGCCTAAAAATTTCTTCTAAAAAGCAATAATAATTATTCAACAGCTGTAATGTGCTAAAGCAAATAATAAAGATATAATTTCATGAGCTGTGAATTACTGTCCACTCCATTTCATATTGTAAATATCACTTGCAAATGAAATTAAATTAGATACATAAATAAAGAAAACAGAGATAAGCAAAACATAACAGTTGACAATCTCCAGAAGAGCTTTGGGGAGAGGTGTATACTGACTTACAACAAAGAATGTATTCATGTCAAAAACTACTACGAATTAAGAAAAAAAGCAAGCTTAAGATCACTATTCTTGGAGTGTATATTCTTGTTGTGCCTATCTGAATTTCATCAAAACAAATAATAATACTAGATTTGAATATGAATTATGCATAACCTATTGCTTATCTTTAGCTTTTATGATAGCACATATAATCATGATTTACAGTTCCATACGAATTCAATGAGTTATCAGTCAGAAAATAATATATAAATGAAGATGATAATTGAAACTGACTCATCTTAAACATCACATTAAAAATTAAAGTAAAAATAAATACTCTACACAGCATTGCAAAACTTTTCAAAGTGAGATCGGAATACAGTCTCTAGATCACTGGGTGATAACTCCCAGTCTTATATCTGCTTCCTGTATGATGGTGCCACATACGCAGTACATAGAAATAAAAGTAATCCAATATAAAAACTGTCTTGAGGAAATGAATATTAGAAGAAATACTAATACTGCAATGATAGTATATTAGCACTAAGGATGACTGAATTATACCATATAAGCAAGGAGAACAAAAAAAAATACATTAATATACAATTGGTTACTTCTTACGACATTACTACCATTGCAATATAAATTGTGAATCAAACTGAAAATAGCATTTTACAATGACCAAACGAGGTGAGTAACTTCTACTAATGAGAATATTAATGAACATGATACCATATCTTCCCTTTAGAAATAAATCTGTACCAAATGTAAATAAGTATTTTAAACACAAAAATGTAAAGAATCAGAAAAGACCTTTAATATGTGAGAGAACCTTAATATCTTAAACAATAACATACTACTAAGAATTAATAGCTCTCTTCTCCAGAATAGTCTTCAACAATGATCTAACTTTTGCATTGGAATACGAGCTTTCGAAAGTCAACCTCATTAAAAGGTTATGATGCACTCCTTGATGGAAACAAATCTCGTGAAAAAAGACGAACACAAGGAGCTTCCACTTCCAGAGAGGTCCAAACAGTTTTTTTTTTACAGTAAACTGTCTTCCTCTATGGATATTTCCTATGTTGGTAAAGCATAGTGTGACACACCAAGTACAAAACAATCTTTGCTGAAGACACTTTTCTGGAAAAGTGTCTTTAGCTCGTATTCCAAGGCAAAAGGTACTTCATTATTGACAACATTGCTGGAGAAAAAAGCTATGAAATCTTTGGGAGAAGAATTTCTCTAAAGCTCTCTTCAACGGGGATATCTGAAGTAAAGGGTCCAGGAACCTTGTGTAATAAGTGCAGACCTTTCTGGTGCTTCATCAACATATATACAGTACTGTACATACAAAATATCAACTTATGAACATATCAAAATTCATTCTTTATGTTTTATGTAGTAGCTAAGAGTCTGTACCCTAAGTACTGTATCGTATTGAATATGAATGTACTGTACAGTATTGCATATGTATGCACTGAACAAAAATTGTTTTACCTTAACAACTCACGAACAAACTTTTGGAACCTAACTCATTTGTAAGTAGGGAATGGTCTGTACTTATAAACATATTTAACATATTCAGTATATTAATATTTCAAGCCATTCTTTATATCAATATGCATATTCTGAGTAACTTTATCACTAAAAATATATTCGACTCACTCCAAGAGGTATCTGTCACTGATATGATTTTTAAACATTTCTACCAGCATGCCCAGTGTTTGAATGCTACCATGCATAAATGGTTCAAGTTTTGATTAATGAAGTAACACAATAACCATAAAAATCTATTTTGTATTCGTTTTATATTTCACTATTTTTCCCTATTTGGGGGTTGACACAGATGGACTGAAGCTGGGGAATAAGGCTGGATGCCCTTACTATTGCCCCAGCGTTAGCTCAAACATGTGTCCTTCACCTTCCAAGTAAAGCATTCTACCTCTACGCTACGGTGGTTCTTACCATAACAATACAAAGACAGATATTACACTGGAGAGAACCAGTCACCACAAATACAGAGCAATGTCATAATTCACATAATTATTAGCACCATGATTCCTCTTCTTAAATTCCACAAAACAGAACATTTAATATCTAAAATTCATCTAATAACTGCAGTATGTTACACTGAAGCACAAAGCTTAATTATTTTCCACTTGCAATGAAACCACTATGAAAAAAACAAATACTTAAGTATACTTTCATCAACATCATATAGATATTTAAGGATATGGATTAAAGACGTTCACATGAACTGATTTATGTGGTACCTTTGCAGTTACCTAAATTGAACTCAAACTGAGAGAGGAGCTATTTTTTCTGGAACTAACATTAAATGTCTTCGTATATAGGAAATTTTCTATTACCTTAAACTATAATAAAATACTTCAAATAATACTATTAAGATTATTCAAGACTGCTTTGAGGCATAGTATGATCAGAGATACTATCCAGCATACTTCTTGGTGAAGGGTTGATATGATATATGTGGTGAAATTCTCATAAATATTTTCTTACAATCTACAGAACAATTTTCCATCTAAAAAGAAAACAAAGAAAAATACACAAGCCTGTACTGCACTTACCTCCAATTGGTTATGTCTCCAGAGATCCTAAGATCCAGGAGTAATGCATAGCAGTATTAGACAAGCACAAGGGATTTGTGTTTTCCTTGGTCACTTCCTGAAATATAAGGTAAGTTAGGTACCACACTGAGAAATACACTAAACTCCTGTAGCAAGCCATACAGAGTACCATATTTTGCTGTAATATATCGTAAAGCATATATATGTCGATATATTATATACATCTATATTATAAAACATATTCTATAGCATTAATGATAATGGGCACTATGTCTTTTTATTTATACTGCATTCCAAATGGCTTCCAGTAAATAAAATCTGTAAAAATCATATTTGTTTATTTACTAATTATTTGATGAAGAAAAATTTACTAGGTTTTATTAAATAAAGAATAAGACAGTAAGCACGATACTAAAGAGGGCTTGAGTACCAGATCCATCTTATAATAGTGTTTAAATTCAGTCACTGATAGTAACAAATGGAAAGTCTATTAGAAGTTTCTATCTTCATCCCCCCTATATATGTTCCATTAAAAAATGATGCTCCAATTTTCCAAATAAAGTCAGTGTCTTAAAAAAAATGACTAAAACCAAAGCATTCTCTCTTTATCTTATTGTAGCCTTATTTGTATTCCCTGTATATATAACTTCCTTCCTTTTTAATGTCATATCCTGCATGAGCCAGCTTCATCATACTTTATACATCCTCACCTTTATTGTTCAATGAAATGGAATAAAATTCAGGGAGGTTGGGATTGGCAGCCCTTGTTTTCCCGTCCCTTTTCATTAACTGTTATGAAATGCCCAGAATATGGATGAGGAATTATTTCCGCCCAAAATATAGGAGACAGACTTGGTCAAGTCTTATGATGGGTAAGTCATACAAAACAACACAAAACCTAGACTGAATCACCTACTGCAACACACGTGGAATAAAAGAAATTCTTCTCTCTCAAAGACAAGTACACAATTACTCTGCAAGAGAAACAGAAGCTGTGTAGGAGAGAACAATAAAACCAAGTAATCCCGACATTTTTCTTAGATTTTTAATGTTTTTGAATGAATGTAACCTTGAACACTGTCAAAAATTACTGGGATTTTTTTTAGCTTAGATTAGGTTAGCAAACATTTTCCAAAAGATTTCAAGGTCAAAATCATTCAGAAAACAGGCAAAACCATGGGAAAAATATAATTTGCACCTCCAAATTGAAGAGGTAGCAACTGTAAAATTTTGCTATGAAAATAAAACAGATTCATACATCATTACTGGAACAACTACTGAACATGGCGCTCTATTCATATATGTAAATGAATAAATTTACGTTTATTTTATTATCTATGACATAAAATATTGACCCAAAAATGTTAGAAATATGGGATTATCTATATATATATATATATATATATATATATATATATATATATATATATATATATATATATATATATATATATATATATATATATGAATAATTTTTACCCCGACCGGGATCTGAACCTAGGTCATATAAGCACTATGCAAAGGCACTACCAACTACACCACAGAGGCTCTTCAAAGGGAAACACACCTTACAGCTTTTATCTGCTATACTAGGGATGCAGGCTTTCTATCTGAATGCCATTCTGTTCATATTACAGTTTCCCCCAACCCCACTCGTGACTTCGTTTTCGAATTTTATTTAACTCCCAATCTCATTCGGGATCAACAGTAATAAAATAAGCACATTACCATATGTAAAAACATAAAAAAAAAATTTACCCAGACAGGAATCTGAACTTAGGTCACATAAAAACTATGCCAAGGTGCGACCAACTACACCACAGAAGGTTTTAAAAGGGAAACACACCTTACAGCCTTTATCTGCTATACTAAGGATTAATGCATTCTATCTGAATGCCACTCTGTTCACTCTGGCTTCGTTTTCACATTTAATTCATCTCCCAATCTCATTCGGGACCAATAATACTCAAATAAGCAAATTACCATACGTGAAAACATAAAATCATTATTACCCCAACTGGGACTTGAACCTAGGACTAAATATAAGAGAATTCCTAGAAAAATATGCCTGTAAAGTGATAATGAACCAGACATTTCTTTATATCTAATTCAGGCATTTGCAGGCCACAGGCCACATATGAAGTGCTGTGTCTTTAGCCTATGTACTATACAGTACATAGGCTAAAGACACTTAACTAACACATTAAACAAACTATACAGTATCAATGAATATTAATACAGTAATAATAATGATATAATACTGTACAATATAGTAATACATACATTAATATGTGAGTGGATAATGGGCAGGTTTTTGTTAGTAACTCGGTTGCTCGTAAGTAGGGGAGCTTCTGTAAATACAATGGATGAAATCTCTTGGGAAAAGGATTGTCAAAGCATACACATTTACCTGAAGCTAATATAGCACGCTCACTCCTCTTAGCTCTTTGGAGATAAAGGGTTGCCACAATTTTCACCCACCATCCAACCAAGGTCATCTACTTGTCAAGAGGGCATGAATCTTGTGCTGTGAGGCAAAAAATATTAAAATACTTCAATGAAATAAACAAAACTTATTTTAACCATAACTTATTATTCGAGTAACAGTATGTACATTGGCAGAGAGATAAGCAACATGGGATATTATGGATTATGCTGCATGAGTAATCGTGGCCAGCTCTATAAAATCAGATCAATCTTTTCTCTACCTGCCCATTTGCTCAGCCAAAGGACTTTTGTCTATGATTGTTTTTGCAAGAAGAGCAGCCTAAATGAGGAAAACATCATTATCAAGCATCACTCCAAATCCTCTAATGAAGTGCATTATGTCAACAGAAGATGGATTAAAAACATTAATTTATTCAACTACAAATTATTTACACCAAGCACTGGCAATTCCCGCAATGGTGCTCAATTTCATAATGCATTTACTGTCTATTCCTTGGGGTTAATCAACAAAGTTGAGAGGGGGGGGAGTGTAAAATGGAATAAGAACTTCTTCCTCATCTTTAACTTATGCGAGTAGCAATTTAGTTGCCAATCAAGACAAAAAGAGCCATACTCAACTACAATATATTTTCTATTTTTATATATTTTGAAATGTATTCATCAGTTGATACTGGGGGGGGGGGGAACAATGGTAAATATAGGAAGGCAGAAAGGCTCCAATTATAAGCTACCCATTGTCACTCCTCTCAGAAGTTCATTGGGGAAGTGAAAAAGATAAAAATTGCCATTCCTTCCGACCCATACCTCTATATCACGTTTTATGCATCACCAGGTATATGAGGAGAGGCCTTGTTTTTCAACACCCAATACTTGTCCCCACAAGTTGCCTCTTACAGCATGTAGGGAATACGTGGATGGAATTCTTTCTCCTCCACATCTAGCATATTATCTTAGATGATAAAGTCTGTAGATACATGCTCAGCCAAATGGATATTGAAACTATTATCATACTCAAATACTCTTTCTTAGAAGTTTTGTGTCAATTAGCTCCCAACTGAATTGGGGTTAGAGCTGCAATAGAGGAATATGGCTCAATGTCTAATGCCCACTGCAGGATTGAAGTCTTGAATGTCGGGCTCGTCACTTCTCAACTTGCGCATTCTAACACCAAGTTATCTCGGTCTCCCCCAATGCACATGTTATATTAAAAAAAAATAGAGGTTACTAAAAGTAACAAAATTAGTTTAGACGCTCCCATTATTACGAGCAACCAAGATACGAACATTTGCAGACAACAAAAATCTAACCAGTATCTGCCCATGTATTAATGCATGTATTACTGTGCAGAGCTACATTATTATTACTGCTTTAAAATTCAATAATACTGTATTCTTTATGCTTATGTAGTAATTGTCTTCAGCCTAAGCACTGTAACGTACCGGATACGCAGATACTGTACAGTACTCTTTTTACGTAAACACAACTTAAGAACAATTCTATTTGCGAACAGACTTTTGGAGCCTAAAGCGTTTGTAAGTAAGGGACTGTCTGTATTGTTGATGGCTCCTGTGAAATCATTATAGGAAAAAATAGGCTAATATCAAGAATGATCACCACGAAATACTGTGGGGACCAAAGCAGCATAGTGGTTACAATTCTTGACATGGGTATTTACAGACACACAATTGAGCCAACAGTGGGACAATAATAATAATAATAATAATAATAATAATAATAAAAATAATAATAATAATAATAATAATAATAATAATAATAATAATAATAATAATAATAAAAATAATAATAAACCTTTATTTCCATTATACAATGGGTATTCGCATAGGATGATTCACAGCATAGTAACCATCGGAAAGATATCTCCCATTATAAACATTTCTTTCAGTTATTCCAGCAGCCTATTACATAAATCCTCATATCTGAAAAGAAAGGAATGATATGGATATAACCTTTTTTTACCATACTTGGGAGCAGGGTGTGTAGGATAGAGGTGCCAGGATGAGGAGTTTTATGGATGTTGTGAGGTGGGACATGAGGGTGTACTGTGTGATGGAGGAAGGTCCAGGGAATGAGGCAATATGGTGACAGTCGATTTGCTGTTGCGGCTACTGACGGAAGAAGCTGATTTGACGATGACGTCTGTATTGGTCCTTATAACGGCAAACAGTGGGTTATTTAACTCTGCAAGTTTATTAACGGGGTTATTGAACTTTACAAGTTTGATAATAGGGTAATTCAACTTTACATGGGGTTGTGGGGGTTATTTATCTTTACAAGATACCTTTCAACTTGTGGAATGATTGGAAGAGGGAAAAGATAGTTACCTATTAAATATTTCACCTCAACTCTACTGTAGATGTTTGTTAACGTTAA
>JAXCGZ010015689.1:20000-22500 GCA_037179515.1 Halocaridina rubra | reverse complement strand
TAGTAGTTTTCTTTCTTTCAGGAGCAGCAAAAAAAGGAGTAAGTAGTATTAGTAGTTTCCTTTTCTTTCTTTCAGGAGTAGCAGAAGCATAAATGGCAATGGTAGCAGCAGCAGTAATAAGTGGTATGGTTAGTTTTCTTTTTCATTCTTTCAGGAGCAGAAGAAGAGGGTAGTTATCTAACTCTATCTATCTATCTCACTGACTAACTCAATTATTGTGTCTCAACCTATCTGACCGCCTCTCTGTCTATCTATCAATCTATCCATATAACTAAGTAGCTAACTTTCTTTCTCTCTATCTATATATCTATTTCAATCTAACTAACTATCTGTATCCAACAATGTAACTAACTATCTATATTACACTCTAACTTACTAATTAATTAACTAATTATCTAATTAACAATCAATCAATTTAACTAACTAATTTACTCACTGTCTGGTTCCAGAGAAGTGACTGAGAACTCAGCCATGAAGGGTGAAAAGAAAGTTTTGGAACTGTGAATTGCAAGTTAATTCTGAGTCAATTACCGAATATATTCTAAATGAGCAAAATACTAGGATTGAAAAAATGTGAAACTCTTAATTCAAGGAATCCTAACAGTAAATATTTTCAAATTTCTCTTAATATCAATCAATGATAGACAAAAGCTTCTTGCTGCTGAAGTTTGGCATGAAAATTTTGCCTGTAGAAAATTTTATGCACCTAAATATAATAAAAATCATGAAGTTAAGGTTAGTTTCTTATAACTATCATTCGGTTAGAAACAATTTGCAGATTCCTCAAAGCATTCTGAATATCTATGATATTGTGTTTCTACTGGAGGTAATGCTATGTAAAAGTGATTTATCTTTTTTGCATGATCTGGATAGCAATTTCATGAATGAGGCATTTGTTAGAGATAGAAAGTCTGAGGGAATGAATGAGGGCAGCAGACCTTCCAAAGGAGTAGCTCCATTTAGGACAAAGCATCTATCATCATATATAGCGCCCTTATTAATTGATGATATAATTATTTGAATAATCTCTAAAGGAAAATAATTACAACAATTTTAATTTCAAATGTATACTGTCCATGTGACTCGCAGACTCATAATACTGTAATAAATGATAGAAAGTCTGAGGGAATGAATGAGGGCAGCAGACCTTCCAAAGGAGAAGCTCCATTTAGGACGAAGCATCTATCATCATATATAGCGCCCTTATTAATTGATGATATAAATATTTGAATAATCTCTAAAGGAAAATAATTACAACAATTTTAATTTCAAATGTATACTGTCCATGTGGCTCGCAGACTCATAATACTGTAATAAATGATAGAAAGTCTGAGGGAATGAATGAGGGCAGCAGACCTTCCAAAGGAGTAGCTCCATTTAGGATGAAGCATCTATCATCATATATAGCGCCCTTATTAATTGTTGATATAATTATTGGAATAATCTCTAAAGGAAAATAATTACAACAATTCTAATTTCAAATGTATACTGTCCATGTGACTCGCAGACTCATAATACTGTAATAAATTATAGAGATATGTTTGCTAAAACAGAGGTTGTATCTAGAGAGCAAAATCTTAAAAGCATAATTATCGTATGAGATTTTTAATGCAGACCCTGTTAAGGGTAGATTTTGGAAAGATATATTGGTGTTAATCCATTCATTATCTCTTTTTGCATTTAACAGACTACTGCCTCTCCTGATACTTTTACCTACTTTTGGCCAAGTAAAGACTATACCAGTTGGTTAAAATCACATTTTATGTTCAAAATAGACTGAAGTGGTGTTGTCGAATGTACATGTTGACTATACAGTGTGGCTTTATATGATTATTTTTTCCTTAAGTTTTGATATAGTTTTTAATCCTTCTAATACGCTCCACGCTAGTTGTGATCCTAAGGATAACTGTGGTAAATTAGCTGATGGGTTTAGAATATCTGAGATAAATTTAAAATGTATAAAATACAATATTCATAACAAGATATGTAATAAGAATATAATATATAAGCAATGTCTTCTTGTATTCAACCGAGAATTGTAATGATAGACATTGCTTGAAATGTGTTGATTATATATTTAAAGTTGTTAAATCGACTTTACTTGTATTTACAGTAAATAAGGCTAAAATAAAAAATAAAAATCCTGGTCGGAAGGATTACACAAAATCACTTTTACGCCACTGGTTGAGAAAAATGTTTCATGTTCAGCGGCAAATACTATCCATATTAAGACTGATATATTGATATATTTAAGGTTCGCTGATACATTAAGATATAAGTTAATCATTTGCATTTTCCCTTGGGAAACCTTGAAACATCTCTAAGACATCCTTCAATAATTTCGTATTAAATAATTCTTCTCTTTGCTTACTCCTTTTTATCGTCCTTCTTTACTTATCTCCATCTTTGGGTGTTGATAGAAAATATCTTTCTCCGTATCTTTCTATCTATATATTTACAAAAGCCATAATTCCCCTTATAAGGGGAGGTGGCTGAGTCA
>JAXCGZ010015689.1:10000-15000 GCA_037179515.1 Halocaridina rubra | reverse complement strand
TATGAGCAGTGCTATCCCTCCACCAGTCCTCTCAGATCTTTCAACCCTTAGTATTCTGAAGCCCTTAGGAAAATCTGTGACACTGTTTATGTCCTCACTCAACTTAGTCTCTGTAATTGCTACTATATCTGCCTTATTGTTGTGAATCCTATCTTTTAATTCTACTGCCTTACCAGCTAATCCATCAGCATTTGTGTATAACAATCTTAATGAGGCCCCATCCCCTGATCTTCTGTCATTATCTTCTTTATCTCCCCTTTGTCTGGAAGAACTCTGTAATTAAAATTTTTATTCTCTTCTTCATTTCTTTCATCATTTAACCTTCTTGCCTCTTGCAACAAGTTTTTGATCTTTCCCATCTCTTCCTGTGTTCTGTATCGTCTAATGAACACTTCTTTGAATTCTTGAAGGTCTTTTAGACTTTTTTTTCTCAACAATATTTCCCTACATGTTTCCCCTCTCTCAAAGGTTACTTTTGTTGGTGTGTGTGTGTGTGTGTGTGTGTGTGTGTGTGTGTGTGTGTGTGTGTGTGTGTGTGTGTGTGTGTGTGTGTGTGTGTGTGTGTGTGTGTGTGTGTGTGTATTAACTTCATTATCATTGTAATTCATAATATCTAAAGCTTTGCTTAAGGGGTTAGAATAATATATAAATCATAATATATTTAAGGATTACTACTCATAAATAACAAGAACGAAATCAAACACAACAAGTCTTCTATATAAGATGAGTTGTTCATTTATAGGAAGCGAATGAAAGTTATAACCCAGAAACCGGTTAAAAAACACTCACGACCTCGAATGATCAGCATGTTATGGGATGCTACTAAGAGGGATAGGTGGAAGGAGGTCTGGTCCTCTGGTACACACTAACATTTAAGGTCAATACGTTTTGCCATATTCAGATACACACGATGTTGTACCTCTGTATTCACGTCTTTCTTAGCACAGTAGTTTGCCACACACTCTTTCAGATGGTTCAAATCTGTCACTGAGTACACATTCTCACTCATCATATCCGATATTACCAAAATTTCCACAATTTTCTGTCACACTTAATCTCTCTCTCTCTCACACAAACGCACACACACACGCACGCAAACATGCACACACATACTTACACGCACACACACACACGCACGCACACACAAACACACACACTCACAACAAATCTCTGGAAAAAGTATTAAGACAATGCATCAATATCTTTGGAGTCTTTCAATGTTTTCTCAGTGAGATAGCATGGCTTCAGAGAAGGTAGATCTACAGTAAAAGACTTACCTGAGTTTTCTGTTGAAGTAATCCAGATCTTACAAGAAAGAGTGGGCTGGGCAGTTTGAATATTCTTAGATTTTCAGAAGGCATTTGATACAGTACTATATGGGAGCCTTATTAAGAAGCTGCATTTAATGGCAAGAATAGGTAGGAATGTTTTGGGGTGGATAAAACTTACTTAGAAGGATGGAAACAGAGGGTTGAAGTAAAATGCTCAGTGTCAGGCTGGAGAATAATCAGTAGTGGTGTTGCACAGGCTTATGTTTTCGGGACACTTTTGATCCTTGTGTATGTAAGAATCCTACCGGAGTCTATAAATTATTTTTTTTAATATGTTTGCAGATAAAGCAAAGATTGTGAAGAAAGTAAAAGATGAGGACCATGGTAGAGAACTTCAGGAAGGCCTATATAGGCTGCAGGAGTTATCAGAGAAGTGGCTAATGGAATTCACTACTTGAAAAGGTGAGGTAATGAGAATTGGCACGAGTGTGAGAAGATCCAAGTTTGTGCACCCGATAGCATGTGCAGAACTTTAAGAGGCAAAGAACGACAGAGAAGTAGGAGTAAATGTTTTTGCAGTTTTTTCACTGGATATGCATATGAATGGTCTAGTAAAGGCTACATATGCTTCTTTAGCAAATGTAAGGCTGGCCTTCAGATATATGGACAAGGAAATGCTTAGAAATATTTATGTAAGCTATGTGAGGCCAAAGCATGAATATGCAGCATATTTTGTAATGAGCACTTGAAATGCAAATAAATATGCTGGAAAAAGTTCAATAGACATACTACGAAATCTAATTATGAGGAAATGGCTGGGGGAGTTAGACACTCCATCACCTGAACCTAGAAGGAAATGGGGATATGGTTACAGTTTTTAAATTCCTTCATGGTTTCGAAAGAGTAGATAAGTATCGATAGTTTGATATGGCTCTCTCTCTCGACCTCGAGGTCATACCTTGGTACTTCGTAAGAAATCCTCTTTACAGGAGGTAAGATAGTACTTTTTTAGTGTAAGAATAGTTTATGACTGGAATTCATTAAATGAGGAAGTAGTTAATGCTAACTGCATTTATAGCTTTTAGAACAAGTATGATATGCATCATTAAGAATAAAAATGGACACACGAGGAGATTGGAAGTTACGAGCATAGGTCTCTTTTTCCATAAGCGCAAATAGGTAATTACATATTAATGTAAGCGATAAAGAGATAGACTTATATTCCACAAACAAATTTCGATAAAAGCAAAACATTAATTCTACGTCTATCATGTATATGAAATATGTTTTTGGGTTGCAGAGTTGAAAGTCTTAGTACATGGGCAATAAAAAAAAAGAGAATGAAAAAAAACGAAAAGAAAGAAAATCATGAGTCAGTATCATGAGTAATTAATTCATGGAGAAAAATAGGAATGGATGAATAGAGAGATCTTTTCCAATAGCTATTGCAGGTCCCAAAGGGAAGATGAGAGAGAGAGAGAGAGAGAGAGAGAGAGAGAGAGAGAGAGAGAGAGAGAGAGAGAGAGAGAGAGAGAGAGAGAGAGAGAGAGAGAGAGAGAGAGAGAGAGAGAGAGAGAGAGCCAAAAGCTTCTCTATCTACCTTCTTGACATTGGGTTGTGCAAAGTTAGCGACTAGGTGGAGTAAAGCAAAGAGGTTACTTTATGAAGACTTCAGAGAAACTTGGCGAGGATTTACAGAAGACTTATTTATCAATCAAAATGGTCAACAGTGGATTAGGTCTGCATAGTAGTGTGTGATGCACACTGGGTAGAGTTATTATAAAAATAAGATTATGTTTATAGATATAAGGTCAGGACGCAGCCTGAGGGGTATTTTTAGGTTTATAAAGATAAGAATCAAGACAATTCCTAGCCGAACATTGATCATTCTCCTGCATGTGATCAATAGAAAAGCCGAAATTACAGAAAGCTTCTTCTTAGAGGGAAAAAAGAAACAGATATGTTTACACTAGATATAAAATACACATGTGTTTTATATAAGATATAAATTATGATAAAAAAAAATATAAAATTTGCAATTCGTGGGTGATCCATATGGGTTTAGATGATGGGTACCTGGCTGAAAATTTGGAGGCTTGGTAGATTTATACCTAAGTTAACTCGCAATTTGGTTGTCGAGTTAGTTTACATGAACGTAGGCCATATGTTTATGCGTGGTGGTAAATTACTTCAGTGTTGACCAAGTTTTATTGGCGATGTCCATGAGAAAGTGGTGGTTTGTGTGAGGAAGTCTGCACCCACAGCCATGTTGCTTGCATCAGTAGAGAGAGAGCGTGAATAATTTTTACGTCGGCAGGAAATTGTGCATCGGAGATGTCGTTCCTGATGAAGAATCTAGTGTTACCATGGTGGGCGGCTAAGGGAGTAAAGGTGAAGGCAAACAGAACTGGAAGGAGACTGTCTTAGTCTCTACTAGGAGTTCGGCCTTGGAGACGTTGGGAAGATGCGTGTGACGGTCTGACAGGCAGGGAGACACTGCCAAGATCTTCGTGTGTCGAGTTCGGCAGGAGGACATCTATGCATATAGTAGGGGGTAGGCCTTGGTGATGAGTGCATTCGTCTCCATCTCGTTAGTACCCAAAAAGCTATTTTGACGGGCGTTAGAAGGTGCAGGCACTATTCTGACAAGCAAGAATACACTGCTGGGACCTTAGAGTCGATGGTGGCGCATGCCTTGGTTAGTCGTTGGGTCTGACAGTAGGCCTTCTGTGCCCTTACTAGGGGGTCGCACTTAGATTTGAGAGCGTCCATCTCAATCTCATTGGCATGCAAAAGGGTGGCTTTAACTGATGTCGGGAAGACACAGGAGCCAACCTGAAGGCCAGGGGAGGCCTGTTCAGATTCATTGAGCCTTCTTTTGGAGGGCAAGTGTGGGGCAAAGTAGACGGTATGGAGAGGCAATGCGAGGCAGAATGAAAGAAGAGGTGAAGCAGGGAAGGGTTCATCTCCCTCTTGGGGTCTCCGGGAGTTAGCTCTAACTGGCATCGAGAGACTCCGGAGCTAGACTCAAGGTCGGGAAGGCCAGTTCGAAAAGAATTTTCCAGGATTGCAAGTTGAAGGTAAGAGTTGGAGGAGCATCGATGTTTCACTCTGGAGGGGTACCAGTGTACAAAGTCGGCAACAAGGCGGAGTAATATGAAGAGATTAATTAAATTATGAGAACTTCAGTGAAAACTTGATGAAAACTTATTGAAGAATTATTAGACTTAGCAGTACGTAGTGCATTCTAGGGAGTTATTATAGAGATAAGAACATGTTTATAAAGATAAGGTCAGGGTGCAGCCTGAGGGGTATTGCTAGGTTTATAGGGATAAGAAATCAATATGACTCTTGGCCAAGCCTTGATTTCAATCCTGTATGTGATCAGTAGGAAAGGCGACATTGTAGGGTTAAGATTATTGAGAAGAGAAAGAAGAAAGAAAGAGAGAGAGAGAGAGAGAGAGAGAGAGAGAGAGAGGAGAGAGAGAGAGAGAGATGAGAGAGAGAGAGAGAGAGAGAGAGAGAGAGAGAGAGAGAGAGAGAGAGAGAGAGAGAGAGAGAGAGAGAGAGAGAGAGAGAGAGAGAGAGAGAGAGAGAGAGAGAGAGAGAGAGAGAGAGAGAGAGAGAGAGAGAGAGCATCTTATATCTATTGCATATTCTTCCAGGCAAGGGTCATTTCTTTAAGAAGAACATAAGAACATAAGAATAGAGGACACTGCAACATGCCTA
>JAXCGZ010015688.1:42500-54070 GCA_037179515.1 Halocaridina rubra | reverse complement strand
TAGGCATACACAGAACCGAGTCAGATGCGTTTATGTAATCCCTTTGTGTGTGTCTAGCTAACTAACAATATGGTATCCTAGGTTTACATTGTTTAAGGAATCGGGCCTAAGACACTCATTTCTAGTATTTGTTCCTCGGTTTTCTGGATGTCAAGACCTTTTCCACAATTTTGGCTCTTCTGATTCTTACATCCGTTTCTACTATTTTTAAAGTAGTCTGATACGTAAGGTTTATTTATTTTTTATGTTGTACTTAGAAGTCAATAGATTACTAAAGGTGCATTTCTGGTTACTCTAATTTATTCATTTGCATGAAATAGACTATAAATCCGGCTCTAATTCTGGTATGCACTTTCTTGCTTTCTGGATTCTAAGGCCCTTCCTCTTTAAAGGGGGGTTTACACGGTCAAACGGTTCGTCGAACGCTGTTCGTCAAACACTTGTCTGTCGAACCGCGTTCGACGAACCGTTTGACCGTGTAAACCCCCCTTTAGGTTTTAGTTACTCTAGCCATACATCCTCTTCTTATTCTTACTTTTGTACGTAATATTATATAACTTTTGTATGTTTATTAACTAAATTTTTTTTTCAGCAGTAAACAATTGCCAAGCTTTATCATTTCGACGCTGGGACGCACTCCTGTGTTTTCCGGATGTGAAGATCCTCTTATTGCAATAGCCCTAATTCTCTCAAAAATTCAGTCTGTAGTTAATATTATTTTATCATGTGCTTTACAGCACTAGATAAAGTTAATGAATAAATTATGATGGACTTTGAATATCTCCTTATACGTGGGTCGGGAATATTATTTTTAAGCGTGTCAGTCTATAGGGGTAAGGAAGTGACGTGCCTATTATCAGGCACTTGTGCGTGATGGTCAATAAGGGACCATTTTGCAATGTCACGTGACCCTTTAAAGCAGCCAATCACACGAAAGGTTGTGCATCACGTGGCCAATTTGTTTCGTGTGGGGGACCAATCAATGACACGGATCATTAGACACATGAAGCTCTCTCTCTCTCTCTCTCTCTCTCTCTCTCTCTCTCTCTCTCACTCTCTCTCTCTCTCACACACACACACACACACACAACCATATCCATTCCGCTCGTCTGAAATGCTCTCTCTCTCTCTCTCTCTCTCTCTCTCTCTCTCTCTCTGTCTTTCACACACCCATATCCATTCCTCTCGTCTAAAACTCTCTCTCTCTCTCTCTCTCTCTCTCTCTCTCTCTCTCTCTCTGCCGAATGATTGATCCCAGGCGACCCTTTTGCATTAGAGGTGAAAGTCCTCTATTATCTTTAACGATTTTCAACTTTAACGTTAATCGAAAGTTAAGCGGTGGTGGCCGTTGCTCCTCTCATTAGGCCAGATCGGGATTATTAATAGACTTCTCCTTCTGCCTCCTCTTCCTCCTCCTTCCCTCCTCCCCTCTTCCCATTTTGTCATCCTTAATTCTCATCTTCATATTTTTCTCCCGAGTATATCCTTATTTTGCTGCATTTTGTTGTTTATTCTTTTTCCTTCTTTTTTTTTTTTCCTAATACTACCACTACTGCTACGACTTCTTTCTCTTCTACTTCTTTTCCTTTTAAGTAGATAAACCGCAAAAAAACTTAATTGCTGAAATGGAGACAAAGATAGCTTCATCCTGTTAGGAAAAAAAAGCAAAAAGAAAGAGGGTCACAAAGAAACACGAAAAGGAAAGATTAAATAATTAACTACAATATACACCATTTACCATATTTAGAAGAGATCAAGAAGAATAAAGAAAGAATAAAAATAAAATTTCATCAAAAGAATAGTAGAATGAAGAAGATAATTGGTGAATGATAAGAGAATGAAGACGAATGAAAATGAATACGCAGATTTAGATATAAAGAGATGAATATAGGGATGAAAGGAAAATATATAGTACAAATGCAGAAAAGGAGAAGAAATACTAGAATGAAGAAAAATGAGAATAACTCCTAGAAATGGCGACACACCATTCCCTTTGGCGATTTTATTTGCATATGGCGGAAATGACTCTTCAGAGGTTGGGGGAAACAGTCACTGATCGGGGGAGGGGATGGGTAGAAGAGAGAGAGAGGAAAAAAAAATATTGAATTGTAGAGAGAATGTGAGTGAATGAAAGGAGAGGCGACCATAAGGAAGGAAAGAAAAATTGGAATGATGAGAGACGTAGATGTAGATAAATATAGACGTAGATATAGATAAATATAGACTTGGAAATAAAATGGATAAATATCTTGATTATATAAAAGGCATCTCTAAAACGCGCGTACGCCCTCGTAAACACACATACGAGTACACCCAAGGAAGTCTGCAAAACACTGGATAGGACCAAATGGTAACCATCCCATATCTACTTTATTTAGAAATAATTAAGGCCTATCATGAACTTGGGACGAAGTCCTTTCCGGTTCGTCTTAGTGTGTGTTAGAGAGAGAGAGAGAGAGAGAGAGAGAGATTTTGTTAGATATCCGCCATTTTGGTTAGGACTTACCTCTCAGAGACCGTTCTTTGCAATTATTATTCGTGACTCATTATACCATATCATGGGTGACAAATTTATATTTTATTATTTACCTGTTTAAGAGCTACTTCTTAATTTGGTCTTTCCTTGGGATGCTATGAACCTGGGTCTTTTTTATCTCGGGTAAAAACATTATGGCAATGTTAAATTAGAATATCTTTACTTATTTAATTTTTATATCCTCTAAATAAAGTGTTTATATCCATTTTGTTGGCCTGTGAATGGAGTATATTCTCTTATTTTGTTGAATGAAATTGAATATTTAATTATATCATCGACCTGAAAACAGATAATATTAACTCTGTTTCTTGGGCGTTAGTAGAATATCTTATTACTGTTGTTACTGAGCTGTAAGTAAAATACATCTCTATCTGTCGTTGACCTTTCAGCCAGAATGTTTTTTTTATTCTTTTCTTCCCGTCATATATTATAAGTATGCATCTGTTGTTTGCATTTGATTTAAATATTTTACTTTCATATTTAACTTGTAAGTAGAATAAAATTAACTATATTTATTTTTACATTTTGATGAATTTTAAATATGATATATATACGTATCTTTTTGGCCTTTTAGTTAAAAATATTTTACTTCTGGTATTGACCTGTAACTAGAATATTTTTCCTTCTATTGTTACCCTTTAGATAACATATTTTTGTCTTTTTCACTTTGCAAATAGAAAATATTCTTATGCATATTCTTGCCTAGTAGATAGAATATATTGACGTCTGTTTTGTACAAGTAATTACATATGCTTTTACTTTGATTTTTGACCTATAAACAGAATATTTTTACATAGTGTTTGACCAGTACATAAAATATTTTATGCCTATTTAGGACCTATGAATATAGTATTTTCCTTCTACTTTGTACCTGTAAATAGAATATATTTACACATTCTGGACCTTTAAATATATTATTTTCCTTCTATTTTGTACATGTAAATAGAATATATTTACACATATTCTGGACCTTTAAATATATCATTTTCCTTCTATTTTTTACCTTATAATTACAAATATTTTTACTTCTGTCGATAGAAGAACCATGTGACATGTTTGTTTGCCTTATTAGACAACCCCACTCTTCATCCTTCCCCTACCTCCCCTCCCCCATTATACCGGTGAGGTGACCTCTATTATTTATGCCAAGGCTTGATACCACCTCCCTGTCTCTCCCCCTCCTCCATGGGGCCATTCTTGATTATCCATCGCCTCTTTCTCTTCGACATTCTATTTATTATTTTGTTTTTAGTCTGTTTAATGGCTTTATTTACCTTGCCTTCATTTAAGCGTTTATTTATCAGTGAATTATTTTCTATATAAGGCTTCAGTGAAGCGTTTTTTATTTTATCAGTGAATTAATTACTTTATTTATTTATTTATATTTTATAAATGCCGAGATGATTTTATTTGACCTTGACAAAGCTCGGGATAGTTTGTTGCTCTTGTTTCATTACAAACTGACCATTCCTGAAGGTGTGGTTCACAGGAGCTGTTAAGTTGACCGAGGGTTCTACACGACCCCCCCCCCACTTTTCAGTTTCTATGTTAGATTTAATCACATACATAGACATAAGCCTCATACCCCCTTGTAAGGGGGGTGGCCGAGGCAAGAAACGCGCATTCACCACGATCCACATACACACCTCAGCCACTCCTCTCAGCTCTTTAGATTTAATACCAATCAGTATTCAAGAAGTTTTATAAGCTACCTAAACCATGTGGAGTATGTGGAGCCTCATGAGGTTAAGCAAAGCACAAATAAATTTTGATGAAGCAGACTTTGGTCCGATTTCTTAATCTGTGTAAACCTAGGATACCATATTGTTAGTTAGCTAGACACACAAATGGATTTCACAAACGCCTCGACGCGATTGTGTATGACTAGGATCCCGTACAGGATCCTAGTCATACACAGAATCGCGTCAGATGCGTTTATGAAATCCATTTGTGTGTCTAGCTACCTAACAATATGGTATCCTAGGTTTACACTGTTTAAGAAATCAGGCTTTTGATGCTGCATATTTACAATTATAGTGGAATAAGTCCTGTATTGTGATACTAAATTGCACCCGATTTAGAGAATTTTGTTTTTCTCTTTTCATTCCTTTTCGTCACCAAGTGAACGACTGTGGAGCCATCTGGTTTATAGTCTGTGACTTTCTCAACTTGGCTTGTTGCTTACTTTATGACTATGATGGTAATAATATAATAATAATAATAATAGTAATGTAGTCTACATTTCGATATATCCATCAGTCTTACTTGCATTTTCTGTACTTTATGTATCTTTCTATCTATATATACATATCAGTCAGTCTGTCTGTTTGCCTGTCAAAGATCCTGATGCTTTTGTTTTTTTAATTTTCTTATTTATTTCATTTATTGCTTATATATTTATGTTTTTCTTTGGTTATTTATTTAGGTTTCACTTTGTCGTTCCCACGCCTGTAATAAGCGTTTATTGGTCTGCTTTAATTATCTCTTTAATTACTGCTATTCATTAGCGTTGCCTCTGGGGCTTGAGCATATTGAAATCTGGTTCTCATGGTAATAATGATAATGATAATAATAATTTTCATTAAATTCTTCATTACCAGGAGGGATAATTAATTTTCATTTGAAGCTTTATTTCATATCCCAGAAATGTTGACCAGGTGGTCACAACTGTAACAGAAGAACTATGACAGTAGTGCTTGTTTAACATAACCCAGCCAATTTTTACTTCCTTTCTCAGTTTTGCGGGAAGAAGAGAAATGTGAAAGGTGTTGCCAGTTCCCGTCTTCATTGCACCTAAATGTGTCTTATGACCCATAGGGCATACAGGGGTAGCTTTTTTTTCTCCTAGTCAGAATAATAATAATAAAAATAATAATAATAATAATAATGATAATAATAACTATCTTTCTGTTAAAGGGGATATGAATTATCCAAAAGGGTTTCGTCTTTAGTACATGCACTTGTACCATTTGCATTTTTTGGACAACTCCTATCAACATCATTATTATTACTATTATTATTATTAATATTATTATTATTATTATTATTATTATTATATCTGAGTATTTTCCTTGTTTGCAATTGTGAGCGTAGGTGGGCTCTTATGTGCTTGTATGTATGCGTGCATATATGTATGTAACGTACGTGAGCATTAGTATGTATTATATAACCACTTATCTTAGCGGCTGCTATATTCAATTGTTCTACGTCACGCACACAACATCGGGCATTAGAGATGGGGAATTCGATCGTGAATTTGGGGGTTGGGTTGGGGGATTAGGGTGGCTCTCTCTCTCTCTCTCTCTCTCTCTCTCTCTCTCTCTCTCTCTCTCTCTCTCTCTCTCTCTCTCTCTCTCTCTCTCTTTCACACACACATTACTGTCATTTTTACCATGAAAATGGCCCTTTTTACCTGCCGGCATTAATGTTGTTATTAACATAAATGGTCTTGTTAATATCCAGCCTTTTTATGTAATTGGAGAGCAATTTCGTCATGCACAGTCCCATTTACCTGCGAGTTCTCGATTCAAATGAAAGTTGTCATGTTGGCTAATTGATATTCGAATTAGGTTAATTGGTATTTTCATTTATTCTGGTTAATTGACATATTCATGTAATTCATGCAGGTAAAATAAATTATTCATAAAATTCACCATGGTGAATTTTTCTGAATAATTTATTTATATTATACTATATACATATAGTATAATAAAGAAATTCATCCAGGTTAATTGGTTTATACATGGAGCTTATTCATAAATCTTATCATAGATGAGTAATTCATTCATGGAACTCATGCAGGTAATTATTCATATAACTTAGGATAATTTACATACAAATTAAATTTTATATTAGAATATATTCTGGTTACTTGGGTCATACGTGAAATTCATACTGGTAATATATTCACAGAATTAACCACGGGATAGTTGGCATATACATGGAGTACAATCAGACTTGAGCTGGTTAAATGCCTAAATCATAAATTCATTAAGGTTAATGGCAATATTCTTAGAATTCATTAAGGTTAATTACAATATTCTTAGAATTCACCAAGGTTAATTGGCATACTCATTCATTTTAATAACAGAATTCATTCTGGAGTTCATACAGGTAACATATACATTGGATTCACCTCGGATTATTGGCTTATACATAGTGTTCATCGTCATTCATTTTGCATCGTAGCTCACTCATTAGAGCATTGCCCTTCTCGTTTTTGAGGGACACACACACACACACACACACACACACACACACACACACACACACACACACACACACACAAAAACACTGTCGTTTAGGTGGACAACAGAAGAGGGTAGTAGCTTCCTTCTTGTCATAACCTTAGTAAATTCAGAAGGTTAAATGAGTAAAGCATTCTATTAGATGACTTAGGCCAGTGGTGGTACAGTATTTTCAGCAAATTGGCTTTGATCAATGCGATCATTCATGTCCTTGCAACTTTTTATATTAGTAGATGTATTTGGTCAGTGCTGAAACAGTATTTCCAGTAAGTAAATTGGCTTTGAAAAAAGAAATAATTTGAGTCCTGCAAATGTATAATCATCTGTAAAAGGAATACAAATTGAACCACTGGTTAACCTTGAAGCAAAAGGAAAATTTTTTTTTTTTATTCCTCCTGCAATTATGTCATTTCGCTCAATAGTTTTTCATTACCATTTAAACATCATTACCCAACCACGAACCATTAAAGGGAAATGCAGTTGCATTTGGCAAATATGGCGTTTATTGTTTAAAAAAAACTCATGTTTTTCTTGACTTGTGTTTTGGGGAACTTGAGGGTTGTTGGTTGTTTAAATGACAGAGGTTGTAGATTATATCCGTGGTTTGTGTTTTCTTTTTCTTTTTCATAGTTTGCGAGCTATAGAAATCTGTAGTTTGTGACTTTTTTCTTCACAGATTTTTATAACATATTTCTATTTCTATTTTTATAGAATATAAAGTCGCAGGAATTTGTTGTTATTCTTTCAGGGATGTGGATTATTTATATTTTGTTTGCTAGTATTACCAAATTTTTCTCTGACAGTGTTAAATGTTATAATGATATTGTTGGTTAATTTTGTTTTTATCTATATTCACCATTAATGTAGAATGTTTCATGATGTGTGTTCAGGTGTAGTAAATTTTGTTTTTGTTATATTTTCAAATGATGTAGTAAGGTTGTTTTTACAAAATATTGATATTATACACATATATATGGCCCCATTCCCCCTTGTAAGGGGGTGTCCGAATCAAGAAACACTCATGGCAACTCCCCTCACACCCGTCCATAACACAGTCACTGAGCTAACAGGTGCGAGAAATCTTTTTTGGCCTGTGTCATCTTTACACAATCTTCCTCCACTCATTCTTATCTCTAGCACGATCTCTTCCCTGCTCCACTGACATACCACGTGCATACAGTGCCCTTTTCACGCCATCCATCCATCTCATTCTAATTCTTCCTTTTGATTTTATAGATGTAGTATATGTTTTTGTGTTTGATGGTATTTTTTTCTGTTATTTTTGTTGTTTATATGAATCTGTGTTGTTGATATGAAATGCTTATGGCGATTTGATATAAATGCGTGAATAAAATAATTATTTAAAAACAATAGATTTTATTTTATTTCAAACGATTTCATAGATGCCTCGGAGGGTAAACCATTTCTATTTGACTTTATTACAAGCATTCTAATTCAGCGTATAAATACTTGCTCTTGTTGTATGTAATCTATTATTATTATTATTATTATTATTAGATTATACTATTTTTATTTGAGAGTTGCGGGACGGATATTTTTGCCCTTATCAAAACTCATGATTTCACCAAGAACCCTTTACATGTAACGATGTAAATGTTAAATCGATATGTCTTTCCAATGGGTGTTACCTTCAGGAGTTTTGGTGAAAGAAAAGCTGTCAGTACCACCTGGGGGGGGGGGGGGTATCGAACTCTTGATGCTATGAGATGGGAGCCAGACTCGATCTACTATACCACCAATGGTTTGATGATGAATAACAATGGTATCTCTGGAGAGGGAAATATGCTGTGGAGTAGATAAATCTAACAATTAATGCTTCAGTGCCAAGCTTTCGGCTTTCAGTGGCAGCATCTTCAAGATAGCGATGCACTCCCTTCTTAAAAGGCTCTCCTCTCTAAAGCTTGATCTTATACAGTCAATTATTAAACACATCTACTATGGATTTCTATCTTCCATTTCTGAAATTGACAAAAGTAGTGCTATTATTAGCCAGCTAGTGAAGGCATTTGGATTTATACACACTACCTTCACCCAGCGCTTAGTAAGAGGTGGGGGTTGGTGAGCTCCTGAGGAAGGGTTGAGGGAATGAAGTCAGTGATTCTGAGGCTCTTTGCTTTGTTATCCAGAAGACTTACCATATTTTTTTTTACTCAATGGGTATAAAATGCACTTTAATATAGAGTATATATGATAAATAACAAAGCCTTCGGTAATATTTGGAGAAAAAATTTATATTAATGTGTCTATTTTAATCGTGTCCGACTGTTCAAAAAGTTATCGGTTGTTTACTGTGCATTTTTCATCATTCGTTAATGAGAAAAAAATCCCTGGATATGCTGTGTAATTGCAGTTTATATATATATATATATATATATATATATATATATATATATATATATATATATATATATATATATATATATATATAATGTGTATGTCGTATGTCAAGTAATGTGAAAATTCCTCTGGGTATTCCGTTACCCAAAGAAAAAGTAACTTTTATCCAGTTTGGGGTAATATACCCTCGAGTTGAATAGACGCTGAATCCGTAGATTGGAAACGTGGGTGTGTGTGTGCGTAGGTGAGAAAGAAGGTGGGAAAGATAATTGATAATGGGGATTAGTGAGATATGGGTGATGACTGTATGTATGGGGAATTATTTTATCAGATGTGGGAGTTACTGTTACCGGGAAAAATAATATATATATATATATATATATATATATATATATATATATATATATATATATATATATATATAATATATATATATATATATATATATATATATATATATATAACCCAGCATTTTACTGTTCGAACCGCGGAAAGCTATAAATACGATACACAAATTATGTACTATCCGTAAATATTGTAATAGATTGTACAGTACTTCGAATGGAGTCTATATTTTTGGCAGCTTTATGTACCAGAATTCAGCTGTTAGGAAAACATCAGCATGATTCGTAATAATATTCTTATAAATACTATAGAATTGTAGTTTTCGTATCGGTAGAATTTTTGGAGTCGCATTATTATTATTATTATTATTATTATTATTATTATTATTATTATTATACTGAGCTGACATAGTAGAACTTAGTTAGTCTCTTATTAGCCTTCCCGAAATCATTTAGTATTTGAAGAAAAGAAATTTTAGAGAGAGAGAGAGACAGACAGACAGACAGACAGACAGACTGACTACAACACACAAGGAAATAAGAATAGTTAAATTTATTCAGGTGTACTTATTCTTTATTACTCATATTACTAACGTCCTCTTTGTGTAAGTTGACATTGTTTACTTACATACATGTATAGCTGGTATTCATGCACACACATACGTAATATACTGACATGCGAACATCAGGCATTGTCCCAAGCTTACAAGGAGGTATTTATATACATATATTTTTTACATACATACTGTTTGCTTGCATCCATCCATCCATGGATACATACATATATACATACGCTCAAGTAGCTAAGTATGTAGATGTATGCATTTATACATGCATGCATACATTCTTGATAGAGAGTTGAGTTGAAGCAGCCTTTTGATATGTGCTGAAGAAAACTTTAAAGAAATTATTTGTGCTGGAAGGTATTCGAGTGGGCGGTTGAGGTACAAGTGGGTGTAACACCATCATAAGAATGGGCGTAAAGGGGGCGGGGCTTTAGCTGGCCTTTTGTGCTTGCGAACGCATTCTTGGGAGGAAAAAATAAAAATTTTATAAATAACTATAGAAATAATTACAGGAGTGAATTAAATGAGTTACGTAAAGTATTGATGAATTATGTATAAAAGTATATTAAGATTGAAAATTAATAATATGAATGCTTGAAGTATTTAGCTAAAAGTAATGATATTGTACAAATGAATAATATAATTTAGTAAAACGTAGATAGATTATGAATAAAATTGTGAATGAAGATAAGAAAAGTAATTATATAAATGATTGAAAAGATTTAGGAGGAATGTATATTTATAAATATAATAATGCATGAATAACTTAGGTTGAATAAATGGTAAAATGTATAAATAAAATAATACGTAAATGAGTTTACTTTAAATAAGGTAATAAGGAAGGAAATGATAGTGGGATCCCTCGCGTGTGTTAATGTCTACTTTTAACATATTTGGAGAGTAGATCATTTGTATGGGGATAGTGGTAAAACAGTAACTTCTCGAGGTGATTTTCGACATTTTTGTTAATAGAGACATCAGAAGTGATATTTATATTTGGTATGAAGCTTGAGCTTATGAAGATACTATTTCATCAGAGCCTCCACACAGTAAAATAATTGTACTTACTTAGCCAGCCGAGTTTACAAGGACTGCCGTTTGGGTGATTTAAATATCACACACACACACAAACAAGCGCGCTCGCGCGCACGGGCTATCGTAGTACTTAAAGGATAAATAGAGGGTTTATGGTCCCCAAATCCCATGTCAGTACCCCTCCTTTCGTATGAGTGGAATGGGGGTTAGATACCAAAGGCATGGTAATGGTTGAATTATCCATCTTCTTTGCAAAGCCTACATTAGTCTCCTCTCCCACAGTGCCTGGGGAGGGGGTGCGATGGGAAATAAGTGCCACAGTGGAATGGAGGAACAACTAATACAGCCTAATGGAGAGTACGTAAACTAGTGGAATGGGAGTAAAAGCACCGCAATGGAATGGGAGAAGAAGTGTCATAGTGGTATGGAGGAATGTGTCACGTTGGATTGGGGAATTCGTGACCACCGTGTGACAGAATAAGTG
>JAXCGZ010015688.1:35000-37500 GCA_037179515.1 Halocaridina rubra | reverse complement strand
TTTATTGTGTGATGTACATGCGCGATTTTACACTAGTATTTTATCTACACTTGGAAATTCAATCTATCTGTATATATACATGAGCCATTTTTCCTCACAAGGGGTGTGGCTGAGTCAAGGCAAAATATTCTGACTCTTTGGGAAGAGGAAATACAGAGGCAGGGATTTCCAGTCGCCTCGCTCCGCCCCATTTAGTCGACTTTTACGAGACGCAGGCGAACACGGAGGAAATATTCTTTCCCCCCTCCCTCAATAAATATATAAATAGTCTTGATGATCGATTAAGATAAGGATGACCGGGAATAAATTAAGTCTCCTTAATATGGAATAATGTCAGTGGAGGATTTTCCTTGCTATTGTAGATCACATTTGGCATGTAAACACACACTACATTCGAACCATATATTCATTCTACCCACTCCCACTTTCTCTTTTTGAACCCTCTAGACTCATCTTTTCTTTGTCGTTCCTCTTCCCTCATGTTCATATATATATATATATATATATATATATATATATATATATATATATATATATATATATTATATATATATATATATATATAATATATATATATATATATATATATATATATATATATATATATATATATATATATATATTATATATATGTTATATATATATATATATATATATATATATATATATATATATATATATATATATATATATATATATATATATATATAATATATATATTATATATATATTATATATATATATATATATATATATATATATATATATATATATATATATATATATATATATATATTGTATATATATATATATTATATATATATATATATATTATATATATATATATATTGTATATATATATATATATATATATATATATATATATATATATATATATTGTATATATATATATATATATATATTTCTCTCTCTCTCTCTCTCTCTCTCTCTCTCTCTCTCTCTCTCTCTCTCTCTCTCTCTCTCTCTCTCTCTCTCTCCCCCCTATTGTTTTTCGGGAGCGCGTGCAGAATTTGGTCTTGCTATTACAGAAAATATTAAATTTTTATAAGCAATTGACTGAAAAAAGGATAACCTAGCCTAACCTAACCTAACCTAACCGAAGAATTAGGACCTATTAATATATCAGGTCTCAATTTTTTATGAGTCCCCATTATCTTTTTCTCTTTTAATTTTTTCATTCCTAGTCATAAACTATATAGTTTTCACCCCACCGCCTTTGACCATTTCGGTCAACCCTCTCTATGCTTATCTTTTTCTTAGTTCCATTTATGTTCTCTGTTCTTTTCCCCTCACAAAGACATATTCTTTTTTACTCGCCCTCACTTTCTTAATTTAGACCATCTATTCTCATTTCTTCTTTCCATTTGTTTTTTTGTTGTTTCCCCTCTTCTTATCTTGATCTGTATTCCTCCGCAGCAGCATATCTTCCCCCTCTTCCCCCTCCGGTCCTGCCTCTTCATTAAACTGCTCCCTTTAATTAAGGGGCTGGCGTTGGTAAACAAGAAGAGGAGGACGTAAGCTTGGCCTGAATCACTCTTAAAACGCGGCCTGAAAATGAGAGTATTTGCATTCCTTTATTGGAAAGATATATCGGTTAATAATAATAATAATAATAATAATAATAATAATAATAATAATGCAACCCTAGTCATTTGTGTTTAGATATTTGACATTAGATTTTTTTTATTTACTATTTCATGTCGATACATGTAAGATATATTCACTTAGTTTTAAAAAATATTGTTATAGTTCATTCTCTTCCGTAATACGATTAAACCACATGTTTTTTTATCAGTGTAGAAAATGTTTCAACTTTCTTTGTTATATAAAGGAAACTTGGAGGTTAGTACATGTGTAAAATGTAAACATCATGTGTACATAAACACATAATCATGCTTATGTAGCATGGTTGTTATTGTGTAAATCGAATGCACATATATGTAAGTAAAACTTTTTTTTAAATAAATAAGTTTTTTGGTATTTTAATCATAGTGAGTACAAGGATATTCATATAACTCCTTTTTATAATAAGTCCCGGTTTCTTAAACAATGTAAACCTAGGATACCATATTGTTAGTTAGCTAGACACAAGTGAATTTCATAAATGCATCTGACGCGGTTCTGTGTATGGGTAGGATCCCGTACGGGATCGTAGCCATACACAGAACCGCGTCAGATGCGTTTATTAAATTAATTTGTGTGTCTAGCTAACAAACAATATGGTATCCTAGGTTTACACTGTTTAAGAAACCGAGCCTTAGTATTGATTTGCTCTTGTTTGGTCTCAATTCTGGGCTAGATATTTTGGTACTTTCCAAGTCAAAGTACTAATACTGAAATTACCTATTTTTATTAATTTCTTTATATTTTTATTTTTTAATCGTATTTTTTCGCCATGTTTTGTAAGTTAGTAAAACCTTTATTATTATTATTATTATTATTATTATTATTATTATTATTATTATTATTATTATTATTA
>JAXCGZ010015688.1:7500-32500 GCA_037179515.1 Halocaridina rubra | reverse complement strand
CTTCTTCTTAAGGGACCGCTCATGGATTGGTGTGAATAAAAAAGTACATGACCAGCTTTGCTGAGAGAAAGAGAGAGAGAGAGGTTGGGAAAAAGTTATAAAAATTCCTCCCACTCAAGTGAGCGGAGCAACCCGGCCTTATGATTCTCTGTCGCCAGCGCACACTTGATATGTATATATTAAAATATATATTTTATAATAAATATATATATAGATATGTATATTTCACATGTGCCGCTTGTTTTACTGATGAACACAACCATTTTCAGGGATTTTTTTCTTTTGTGTGTGTGAGAGAGAGAGAGAGAGAGAGAGAGAGAGAGAGAGAGAGAGAGAGAGAGAGAGAGAGAGAGAGAGACTTAACAAGATTGGGGTCCTCTCCCCGTCTTCCTCGTATGAACTGTGAAGAATATCGTCGTTATTGGATGAGTGACAGTTTACGGTATGAAAATAATAATAATAATAATAATAATGTCATTTAGCGTAATAATACATTTATTGTTATTATTATTATTATTATTATTTTTATTATTATTATTATTAATACTTATTTTTTTATATTTTTATTTGGTTAATGTTGAGAATAGTTTATAAATCGATAGACGAAATAATGGGAAATCTCACCCTCTTCCTCATTTAATTGCAGTGAGAGGGTCATTAACCGAAACGGAGTTCAATTATATATATATATATATATATATATATATATATATATATATATATATATATATATATATATATATATATATATAATGTGTGGGTGTGTTTTATCAATAATTTTAATAACTTTTAAGGTCTCTGATTTGATGATTTGTGTGTTGTTTGTGAGTATCTTAATTGATTCTTTGTGGAATTCTCTCTCTCTCTCTCTCTCTCTCTCTCTCTCTCTCTCTCTCTCTCTCTCTCTCTCTCTCTCTCTCTCTCTCTCCCCCCGATTATTGGTATTTGTATGAGTTTTTTTTAAAGTAGCGAAAGTTGTCTTGTCTCTTGTTATTTTAGTTCAACACATTTTTTGTTTTACTTTAAGATTTTCTCATGTTTGGCCTGTAAAAAAAAAAGCAAAAAACTGACATTTTAAATTCATATACCAAACTTTTAACTATTTTCACTAGCTTAAGGAATTTATGCAAATTTATATAATGTATATTTTATAAAATATTAAATATATTTTTCATAGTAGTTATATTTAACATAACTGTCACTAGTTTTGTTATTTTTTGACGTTTTGCAAATGACTTGAGATACAAGAAGTTAATACGAATATTAACAATATGAGTTTTGTGACCAAGTATCCTAAGATTTACTTTAGAATGATAATTGTTTGCTTGCGTATTGGGAATAATAATTCTAATATGAACCTTATTATTATATATCATAAGATTTAATGTTGAGTGATATTAGTGTTTACATCGGGCTTAGTAATTTCAATATGAGCTCTATGATAAAGTACCATAAGATTCAAGTTAGAATAAATTTTGTGTAGATCGAGAAGCATAATTTAGAAAATTTATTCCTGTGTATAAAGCCCTTTTTTCTTTGTTGCAGAGCGTGGGGGGCGGAGTCAGGAGGCGTCATAAGAATATTCGGTAAGTTTTATCAATATATTTGTTGTTTTCCGGTTCTTTTATTTGTATTTATCAACTTTTTGCTGTTAAAAGATCCGGTTTCTCTTATTAACGGGTGTTATTTTGTTTATTTGGTTCTAAAAGCATTACGTATGGACATGTGGGCCAATTGGAGGCACTCCCCGAGACCCATAAAGTGTCACTCTTAAGGGGGGGTTTACACGGTCAAACGGTTCGTCGAACGCGGTTCGACAGACAAGTGTTTGAAGTGATGTTCGAACGTGTGAACGGGGTATTTGGTTGTCGAACACGGAAGGAACGTATTCGACAACCAAATACCCCGTTCACACTTTCGAACATCACTTCAAACACTTGTCTGTCGAACCGCGTTCGACGAACCGTTTGACAGTGTAAACCCCCCTTTAGATTTAACATATACAACTACACTGATATGGTTAGTAAAAATTGAAGCGAAAATTGGATAGATAAAATACAATTGGCATGCTTTGCAAACGTTAGAGAAATTTAATTTAGTAGGCCCCCGGAAGGAGGGGGCTAGAATACCTCCTCTGTGTTCCCCTGCGTGTCGTAAGAGTCGATTCAATGGGACGGAGCGATGGGACTGGGAATCCCCCTCTGTATTTCCTTTTCCCAAATAATAATAATAATAATAATAATAATAATAATAATAATAATAATAATAATAATAAAAACGCAAATTTCAAAAGAATATTGTGTAAGTGACTGTGATGTATTTACATTCTTTTTCGTGTCCACTTTTAACGCTCCCTCATTGCATTCGTGTTTTTATTCAGAAAAAGAAAATTTTCCTCAATATTTTTTAATCTATTTTTTTTTCATATATACGTTTCTAGCGGCTCTAGTGGAAACGTCATTTATTTTTATATTTTATTTAGGAAATGGAAGTAACGAAATGTTTTTTGTTTTTTCATAATTGACGTTTTCTATTGCCTTTCTCAACCGATTTTATTTTTATTATTTTTAGGTGGCAACATAAACCTAAACTTTTTTTTCTCATTTTTTTTTCTAATAAGGCGTTTTACTCGACTTCTGTTTTAAATATATTTTATTATTTTTTTCCTAATTAATTTTTTTCTATTTATGAATTTCTGGGAATTGCAAAGTTGATATAATGAAAGGAACTGGTGTTTTTTTATTATTATTATTATTATTATTATTATTATTGTTGTTGTTGTTGTTGTTGTTGTTAGTAGTAGTTGTTGTAGTAGTATTAGTAATAGTAACATTACTAAGAGACCGGCCACAAAAGTTATAAAAGAACTGAATTAGCAGGGCTTCATATTTACCTCTTTATTCTTTCTCTTACTACTTTATCGTTTATTCCTATTTCCTGATTTTCCTTTGCGTTTGTGTTCACTCTTCTAGTTTGTTCTCGATTTTCCTTTTTTTCTTTTTGTTTCCTTGTAAGTTGTCCCATGAATTTCCCTTTTTCTCCTTTTATTCCTTTATCACTCACTTCATTTGGCATATTAAATATTTCGTTTGAAAAAATAATAATGAACCGTATTCACCGAGTGAATATGGGCGTGAATAGCATGCTGTAGGTATGTTGAATGTAAGGTAAATTAGACCTTGTTACACCCACATATAAAGATTATATTTGCTCATCTGAAGTTTTGCGTCCATGAGATCATGGAAATGGGATGGGAAATAAGAGAATGGTTCTCTCTCTCTCTCTCTCTCTCTCTCTCTCTCTCTCTCTCTCTCTCTCTCTCTCTCTCTCTCTCCTCTCTCTCTCTCTCTCTCTCTGGCGCATCTCTTCCTGTCTTGATGAGGTTACCAGCATGGTTATTTATTTGTAATATTTTCTGATTTTTTTTTTTTTAACTTTGCATGGCCTTTGCAGTTTAAGTTTCTCTATTAATGAAGTAATGTAGAATGGAATACCATTTATTTGAGTTATTATTTAATTCAGTTAAATTTTACTTGAAAGAAAATGGTTAACTCTTTCGTGCCCAATTTTTTCGTAGGGGGCCCCCCCCCAGACTATTTCGCTGTCGTTTTCTGTATTTCTCTTTTCTTTATCTTCAAATTCGCTCTATGCCCCTTAGTGGCGGATTCTGTTACAGCTTTTGCGATGTGTGAAAATAATCCTTGTGTGTTTGAGGCTTAAGGGTGGATTTCCAAAGGTTTTGAATTTGCTTTGATAGTCTTATGGGAGTTGGTGGATGGGGTATTTGATTGGGCAGTGGTGGGGTCTAACCCTCTTAGGGTCCAAGGGGGTGGGCTTCGTAGCGCTTTCCTTATTGTCATCTTCCACTTATAGGCCGCATTCACACCAAAGTGGCACGTCGGTGTGAAAGGTTTTCATATATTTCCTGATGTTCATTTTCAACTGACGTGCCACGTGGCATGCCACGTTCGACGTGCCACTTTGGTGTGAAAGCGGCCTTACAAGCTCACTGAAGAAATTCCTTTAGCGTAAGATAGATAGGAAGATAAAGATCTATTATTGCATGTCTCTCCTACGTCTTTTAAAGTTTAATGTCTCAAGTAAATTTGTGATGAAACTGAGTTTTGTTAACAGGAATAATGAAAATTTCTCTCTCTCTCTCTCTCTCTCTCTCTCTCTCTCTCTCTCCTCTCTCTCTCTCTCTCTCTCTCTCTCTCACACACACACACACACACACACACACACACACACACACACACACACACACATTTCCAAAACTCAGAAATCATTATAGTTAACATGCATTGCTGGCCAAAACAAATTAGGATATTGTAAGGATGAGTAACCCCTAGCCCTCTTGTAAAATTTAATAACCCCGTAAAAAGCTAGATTCAGCTAGACTAGGCTTGGTTAGGTTAGGTGACTTCCTTGTAAATATGATTAGCTCTAGGGTTCCCTGGGGTTACTTTTCCTTACAAGGTCCCAAAATTGATGTATAGTTATAAACTTAGGTAGTTCAATTTTTGTAAGATTGATTTTCAAACAATTTGGTAAATACTAATACGTAAGTATGCACACACACACACACACGCACGCACACACACACACACACACACACACACCACACACACACACACACACACACCGTAGAACTTCGTTTTAAAGAATTCAAATTTTTTTTTTTCAGTTTAATCTGAAATGACTTTACCGTATGCATTTCGGTTAGTGCTCTTCTGAAGGATCATAAAAATGTAGAAGGGGGATAGTGGGATGAGGGGAACACTGTCCATTCCCCATA
The DNA here is from genome assembly GCA_037179515.1 of Halocaridina rubra. Taxonomy (NCBI): domain Eukaryota; kingdom Metazoa; phylum Arthropoda; class Malacostraca; order Decapoda; family Atyidae; genus Halocaridina; species Halocaridina rubra. The sequence continues at coordinate 27,702 of JAXCGZ010015688.1, read as the reverse complement.
TCTATTCCCCCCTTTATAATAATTCCTCGTCACTTGGTCCCAGTGTCTTTTAAATTAATGTTGAGCATGCAACATTCCCATCAAACATTCACTCTTTCTCGTCCCTTTATATCTATCCTTTTTTTTTCATATGTTTTCATGTTATATTCTTAGATTGCTTTAGTTTGCATGGTGGCATTTTTTGCTTAGCTAACCTTTAAATTGTATTTAGGCTAAAAGTCATATTACTGGGAGTGCCCATGTACACATGTCCCCATGTACAGTTATTTGAATAAAACAAATATGCTTAACCTAGGACTCCTTCGTATTATCTCTTTTGTGACTATTTGTATCCCGTGTCTGTTTCCGTTCGCGCCAGATTTTTTTTTTATACAATTTAGCTAGTTATTTAAGTATTTAGATAAGTGTCTCACTTACTGATATATATATATATATATATATATATATATATATATATATATATATATATATATATATATATATATATATATATATATATATATATATATATATATATATATATATATATATATATATATATATATCCTGTGCCCTGTGGGGCGGGGACAATATCAAAGAATAGCCTCACCGTATTCCCTGCGTGTCGTAAAAGGCGACTAAAAGTGGACGGGGCGGGGGGACTTGGAATCCCTCCCCCTTGCACCAACCTCCTGTGAGACGTCAAAAAAGAGGAGGAGTAGAGGGGAGAATAACTTCTCCCCAAACTGTTTTCCTTTTTTGATGTCGGCTACCCCCCAATTTAAGGGGGAAACAGCCAAGGTATATATATATATATATATATATATATATATATATATATATATATATATATATACACTCTCTTCTAAAGTGTCTACAACTTGCTTATTTTATAGTTTTTCCCGTGTCGGTGTTTATTAATGCCAAGAATTTAATTATGGAGATATTTTGTATTTATTTTTTGTTTCGGTTGTCCATTGCAGATAATTCCAAAAAGATAGCCAGTAGATTACACAAAAATATCTTGATATGTATCGCCATATTTATTTTTCCGAACCAATGCACGTGTTATTGTCAGGCGGTTATGGGATATACGCACTCTACCAGAAAATGATAGAAATACTTAATTTTATTGGGAAAATATGTAAAAAAAAAAAATCTCATATGATGACTCAAGTTGGATTTGCATTTAGAGAGGGGGAGAGTTAGATAAATAGAGAGAAATAAATAGATAAATATATAAAAAGAGAGTTAAATGTTTTCAAGTCTTTGAATAAGGACTTGCCTTTCTGAGAGAGAGAGAGAGAGAGAGAGAGGAGAGAGAGAGAGAGAGAGAGAGAGAGAGAGAATTAAAAATAAAAAGGTTTTCAAGTCTTTGAATGAGGACTTGCCATTATGAGAGAGAAAATCTCGTCTTTTGATTGAGGGATTGCCTTTCTGTGGTCATTACTTATATTTGAATGCGATATACATTAGTCGTTCATTTGTTTTGTCGTTTTTGTATCATTCTTTATCCTATTTCGAGTGGGGGGTGGATACAGATTCCTTGGAGGCTGGATGTCATTCCTAATGCCCCGCGTAGTTATCGGACTTTGGTTTGTCACTTATCGACTCGCAAGTTCTCGCACTAGGTTACCCGCTTACCCCTAATAATTTTTATAGATGAAATTTGTTAAGTGTTTTGATGAATGTCTTTAAATGTCTGTTTTTTTCGACTAGTTTTTTTTTTCCATTATCAATTTCTCTGCGCACTAGGCCCTTCAAATGCTTTATTCTCTTCGACTACTTTTTTCATTATCAATTTCTCTGCGCACTACGCCCATCAATTTCTTTAGGCCCTGTGGCCTAGTCCGCAGAGAATTGATGATGAAAAAAGTAATGGAAGAAAACAAAACATTTGAAGGGCCTAGTGCGCAATGAAATTGATGATGAAAAAAGTAATGGAAGAAAACAAAGCATTTTGAAGGGCCTAGTGCGCAAAGAAATTGATGATGAAAAAAATTAGTCGAAGAAAACAAAGCATTTGAAGTGCCTAGTGTACAGAGAAATTGAAAACAAAGCATTTGAAGACGTTCATCAAAACCACACCAAATTTTATCTTTGGAAATTATTAGGGGTAAGCGGGTAGCCTAGTGCGAGAGCTTGCAAGAAACAAAATGTCGGAGAAATGAGAAACGTAATAGAAATGACGATCTACCTTGAACCACCAACAGTGGCAACAGAAATAGCGCTTTTGTATCACCCCAAAATTTCTAATATATCTAAATAGGGTAAAAGACTCATTTGAAACATCAACTCGTATAATAATTGTCCAGTCCTTAGCTATGAGTTTAATTAATTACTGTCTCAAAGTTTGGGGATGTACAAATAAGACTCAATTACAAAGAATACAAAAGTTACAAAACTTTGCAGCACGAGTGGCTGTTGGCAATGTAAGAAAATACGAGCACATCTCTCCTGTTTTAAAAGATCTAGAATGGATAAAGATTAGAGATAAATATGTTTTTGATATATGTACCTTTGTTTTTAATATACTAAGAAACAATATTCCTGATTGCTTGTATAATTTTTCCACAGTAAGCTCAGTTACCGGGTTAACTACCCGTCAAGGGGAAGATTTATTAGTACGAAGGTCTAAAACTGATATTGGCTCAAGAGATATAAACATTCGTGGACCTCATTTATATAATCAGCTTCCCAGAGAACTAAAAAATGCTGGTTCAGTGTATACTTTTAAATATAATCTTAAGAAGTTACTCTTAAAGGAAGATTTTACTTGTAAATTTTAATTGTACACCCATATTTGAATACCCAATGTATGTTGGAAATAAAGTATTATTATTATTATTATTATTATTATTATTTTGTCGTGTAAGAGAGGAGGAGAGTCCGGCGGCGAGAGAATCTTCAAAAGTAGAGTTCCTGTTGAGGGGGTTGTCTATTTGGGGGGATGGAAGTCTCATATTGTTGTGGTGGTGGTGAAGGATGGGAGAGGGGATGCGGAGGGGGCGATATAAAATGGTGGTGGTGGGAGGAGGTAACGATGAAGGGGGAGGGGGAGATTGAAGCTCCTTCACCACCTCATAACAGATGTGAAGTTGACGTGACGTTTATGATGGAAGTTTTTGGGGATCTTATTTTTCTTCTTACTTTTTGTTTTCGTTGCCTTTATATTTATTTTTAGTTTTTATTTTACTTTTCTCTTAATATTTGAATGAACTTGAAGATTTAGAAACTTTTGCATTTTTTTGTCTTGTTTGACATTAACTTTCGCTTTTCATATATATATATATATATATATATATATATATATATATATATATATATATATATATATATATATATATATATATATATATATATATATATATATATACCTTAGCTGTTTCCCCCTTAAATTGGGGGGTAGCCGACATCAAAAAAGGAAAACAGTTTGGGGAGAAGTCATTCTCCCCCCACTCCCCTTCTTCTTTGACGTCTCACAGGAGGTTGGTACAAGGGGGGGATTCCCAGTCCCCCTGCCCCGTCCACTTTTAGTCGCCTTTTACGACACGCAGGGAATACGGTGAGGCTATTCTTTGATATTGTGCCCGCCCCACAGGGCACAGGATATATATATATATATATATATATATATATATATATATATATATATATATATATATATATATATATATGTGTGTGTGTGTGTGTGTGTGTGTGTGTGTTTGTGTACTATGAGAAAGTAATATAATTAGTGAAAATTTGCTTTCACAAGTATTCATACTGCATGAAGTAATGGAACTCTGAAAACTGGACTAGAATATTGCAAACATTACAAAACTATATTGTAAAAATTACTTACATATCATTTGGGGAAAAATCCTGATTGAATCGGAGAAAACTGCCTATTGGAACCTCAGGATTTTATGAATCTCGTTTACGAGTCTTTGTGGATTCAGTGAAATTTTGGTTATTATTGTCTCTACGGAGATGCAAGACCTTTATTTTCTGTTTAACATATTTATTTTTCTTTTTATTATGTTGTCATTCTTTTCTCAACCGATTTTACCAAAGGAATTTTTTCATAATTACTTCGGGAAGGTCGGATCTAATGTGGACAAGACATGCTGCTGATGGAATACATATTTCACACTTATTATCATTATTATTATTATTATTATTATTATTATTATTATTATTATTATTGGGGTTGCATTAGCTCAGTGGTAGAACACGCAAGTGGGAAGTGACACGCCTGACATTCGCGAGTTTGATCCCGCTGCGGGCCGTTGGGAAGTCATCCATCCTTAATCCCCATCTCCAACCAGTACGTGTCAACCCCATTTGAATTGGAACCTAATGTGATATAAAACCGCAGAAAAAAGATAAATATCAATATTATTATTATTATTATTATTAGCTGTAGTCACCTCGGCTAAAGCGGTAGCGTCCGCGACTCTGAGGCGTCAGGTCAAGGGTTCGCGCCCCGCCGCGGTCTGAGGTTAGCAAGGGCATGCACTAAAGGTAACGATTACAACTGTCAAAGCAAGTCCTTCCCAAGAAGGCAACCGTCCTAGCCCTTGGTAGAAAAGGGTGTTCGTGACGTAAAACCGGAACGTTATTATTATTAGCTGAGTACCTTTTGCATATTTATTGTATATTAGAAGATGAAAATCGCAGCAAAGTTTGCTGTGAATATTATTATTATTATTATTAGTAGTAGTAGTAGTAGTAGTAGTAGTAGTTGTTGTAGTATTTTTAAATTCGTTTAATTCCAAATCTGCTCAAGGAATCTCACATTTTCATGGATATTTGCCGGAGACCATCATACTCTGGGAATTGAACCTAGGTGTTTAGTAAAAATATCAGCTCTGCAGCAGTTTGTTCATTCGCTGCTGTTGCATGCTGTAGCAGAAGGGCAGCATGCAACAGCAGTGAATGAACAAACTTTCCTAGAGAACGCCCAAGAACTACAATGCAAAAATAATTCCTGTGAAAAGGAGACTTAGAAGAAAAAATAAACACATTAATGAATGAACTTAAAAACCCAAAAAAAGAATCAACTAACTATTACACAAAGCCATTGGGTATGTACATATAACAATAATATAATTATTATCATGAGCTTCATATGTACATTCAAAGAAGAATCACGAAACATAAATCTATTAACATGATTAAATTCGTCGCTCTTTTTCGCTCTTTAATGGCTTCTACATTTTGACAATATAGATATGCAGACCATTACAAGTCAAGTAATCAATGATATTGATAGAACAAATTTATTTATTTCATAGAATTTGCATACACAAGTCTAAGCACAAAGCAGTCAAGCATAAAAGCAATAAGACAGAAGATAAGCTAAACACATTTAAAAAACAGGTAGACAGTGCAGTTGATATGTATAAAAGGGACAGCAATGCAGCCACTCTAGAAAAATTATTACTTACGCTACGAGAGTATCTTGAACTTAAAAGTGATGTTCGAATAAAGCACTTTCAAAATTTCCTACAGTCTATCAATGCTCATACTAGTATTTCTAAAATAAGTCTGTAAATTAATGCTCTGGTAAGCAAGAACATCAGTGTGTCACAAACAAACGATTCCCCAACTCTTGCTGAAGAGCTCCTCTCACAATACTCTTAAAACATCCTCCTTTGAAAACCTTCCTTGTGATTCAACAAGACTTAAAAATCTTGACTTTGAAAGAATGCATAACATATAATTATTCTGTGCCAGAACAATGGAAGAGGACAGATTCATTGACTATATATGTAACCAAAAGTGAGTTGGACTTTGCTCTCTCCCGTGGGAAGAACACCTCTCCGGGTGAAGATGGCATCACGTACCAAGTAATCCGAGATCTTAATGTTGATATTTGTAATGGCATTAATCCAATTCAGTTTTTATTCAGCACTATTTATAATGAGGGCACACTCCAGAACAATGAAAAAAAAAAACCATTATTATTCCAATTCCAAATAAATAAAGTAAAAAATTAAGACCCATCATTCTGACATCCTGCTTCTGCAGTCTTTAAGAGAATACTTCTTAACAAGCTTGATTTCACTATAGAGAGTAAATTATCAAATAATCTGTATGGCTTTATGAAAGGGAAAAGTACTAAAGAGTGTTTTGTAGAATTTATGAATGCTGAGCACTGTTCTGAAGTCACTGTAAATGTAATTCTCTCTCTCTCTCTCTCTCTCTCTCCTCTCTCTCTCTCTCTCTCTCTCTCTCTCTCTCTCTCTCTCTCCTCTCTCCTCTCTCTCTCTCTCTCTCCTAGATATGTATGATTATGAAGCCCCAATGGCACTTTTATTTACTCATCTATTATTTATATATGAGTATATGCATCTATATGTGTTGTGTGCTTATATATATATATATATATATATATATATATATATATATATATATATATATATATATATATATATATATATATATATGCATATGCATGCATGAATATGTATTCGTATATGTACCTACTTATTACTTTAATCTGAAAATTGCTATACTATATCTGCTTCAAATTGTCTGTAATGTTTTTATGGTAAAGTGGGGATTTGACTTAAATAATAGCACTCATCAAGGGCTTATGAAAATTATTACCACGTGTAAAGCTAATCTAGAATTATGGCACCTAACAGCCGCTGATGTAAACACGATCAAGATAAGCGATGTAAAATATTTATTACTCCTAATTAATAACCGCAGAGTAGTCTCCATGGCAATATGGTAACGTCTGCGACTCTGAGGTGGCAGGTCGAGGGTTCGCGCCCCGTCACGGACTGAGGTTAGTAAGGGCATACACTCAGGGTAACGATTACATCTGCCAAAACAAGTCCTTCTCAAGAAGGCAACCGTCCTAGACCTTAGTTGAAAAGGGAGTTCGTGACGTAAAACCGAAACTAAACCAATTAATAATCGCAGAGTGCTCTTCTGCCATCGATCAATTGTTACACTATATTTTATTCTTAATTACTTGCTATTATTTTTGTTTAAATTAATTGAAAAATCTATTAATATTTGATTTATACATTAGCAAATAGAGATTGTAATGTGAACAACTGCATATCATTGGGAGTGCCCATGTACAGTTATTTGATTAATAAAGAAACAACAACTGCTCAATGAGAGAGAGAGAGAGAGAGAGAGAGAGAGAGAGAGAGAGAGAGAGAGAGAGAGAGAGACCGTAGAAGTGCGGCTCTGCTCTCCGTCTCAAGAGGTTAAGAGAAGCAGAACGATATTTTGTGGTTCGCTTCTTATTGATGACACAGGATATGGGTTGACTGGTTGGTAGAAGATAGTGGTTGCTCATTTTTATCTGGTTATGGTGGTTCTGGGCAGGTAGATTTTGGGCAGTAGAACGGACGAATCTATATTTAATTGGGGTTCCAGTATGGGTCTTAACGGCTTGTAGTTTTTAACGCTTAAAATTGTTCCAATATTACTTATATACGGATATATTTTTTGCTCAGGTCTTGATTTTTATATTTTGGATATTTATATAGTGGCAAATTTTTTCCCCATTTTGTATACACGATGAGCTTGGTCTTTATATTTCGGTTATCATCTTCCTCATAATAATGCTGAGGGTCTTTTATTATGGATTTTATACCTCAGCAGCGCTCAAGGTCTTGATGTTTATATCCACATTTTGATGAATCGAGGTATTGTATTGAATGAATCTTCCTTTTAGAAATCCTTGGGGATTTTCTCCTTCTTTAATGGAGTTGCAAACTTGGCATTTTCACCATCATCATCATCATCTTTTGTGCAAGTTGCAGGCCTGCAATATTTTGTCCTTATCCAAACCTTTCACAAATCAACTGGTGGATTGACTCATTGAACCTGCTAAATGGACAGGTGCTTTTATACGATGGATTTCTCGATCGTCATCTTATCCATTATAGACAGCAATGAAGAGATGATGTACGAACCCACTGCTAGTTAAGATAATTTTAGAGAGAGATGCACACAATACATGCGCATATTTACACACATACATACATGTGTATTAAACATATTTTGTTAATCTTGATAGGGCCTTACATATATTGTTACAATGAATAGGTTAATTGTTTATTCATTTATATATTTACTTAAGTATTCAACATGGATATGTAGGGGTAATTTCATTTATTTAATAGGCGTTGCTGTGGTTGAATGTGCATTTGTGTTCTTTATATTAAAGAAAATAATAGAGTTACATGTTCGTAACTGCAATATCTAAGACGCGAATTTCTTGAAATTATTCAATTTGACAGTAAGGGAAATGAAAAATCATATTTTATTACTATTCATTTTTAGTCTCTCTCTCTCTAAACTTAAGTTATGGATAACTTTCCCACTTGTATTTTGCACCTGTTCATATCTACAGAATCTGCACATGTGTCAATAAGGTCTGATGTATCGTAGGACAGGTGAAAACTCTTGTTATTAGTAATCCATACTCTGTAAGTGGCTTAATCCATACTAGGCTATGTGAATGAGTATGAAGAAAGTATGAGTCATTCTATATAGTTTTAAATACCCATTTCAATTTACAGTCTGCGTGCTTAAACCAAAATATTTATATATGTAAATAAGAGCTTATATATATATATATATATATATATATATATATATAATATATATATATATATATATATATATATATATATATATATATATATATATATATATATATATATGAATAATTTTTTACCCCGACCGGGAATCGAACCTAGGACTTAAAATGATTCATGTTTTCACATATGTAATGTGCTTGCTTGGTTATATATATATATATATATATATATATATATATATATATATATATATATATATATATATATATATATATATATATATATATATATATATATATATATATAAGTACAAACTGTTAGCATACAGCACTAAATAGTAAGGAAGCCCATCTGTGAAACAAAACTTATAAAACAATGCTATATTCCGGATCCAGTTAGGATCCGAAATATAGCATTGTTTTATAAGTTTTGTTTCACTGATGGGCTTCCTTACTATATATATATATATATATATATATATATATATATATATATATATATATATATATATATATATATATATATATATATATATATATATATATTATATTTATTATGTGTGTATTAAGCATTCCTCGTGCATTTTTTTTTAAATTATTCAAAGAAAGCAATACAAATTATACAATTTTTGGCAACTTTTCATATAATAAAGGTGTATAATGTGCCGGGAGTGGAAGGGTATACTGAGGATTTGGTAACCGTGCGCCTCGTTTCTCGTCCCTCTCCCCCACCGCTATAGGCGCCTCCTACCAAGCTCGACTGATCTATATTTTCGTTTCACTTGCACTTTTTTTTTCCTCTCTCACTTTTTATCCACTTATTTGCTGTTCATATGCGTGCTTTCATATTTCCGTGACGAGTTTTATATTTATTTTTTTGGCCAAGTATTGTAAGAGAAATGGTAAAATAAGTATCGGTATTAATAAATACTTTTCCAAGTGGAATTGAATTCGACGCGGGTGTATATGTTTTTAGTATGAAAAACCTTTTCTCTTACCATCAATAGAGAGAGATGTCTAGCTAGATAGAAAGATGGAAAGTCTGTTGTAAATTTGTAGCCTTGTGGCCAAGAGAGATTTTATGTATTGGAAATCCTACTATAAGTTATATTATTTAATACCAGAGCGATAAAGAAGAGCTAAAACCATGTTTTGATGAAACTAGTTCTTGAGCTTAGACTAGCAAATATCTGTAATGGGGGGGACTAGAGACTAGGATACATAGAGGACTAAGTACAGTACGAGAGAGAGAGAGAGAGAGAGAGAGAGAGAGAGAGATTAGCCGAGAGGGTTTTCAAAATCGAAAATGGCTGAAAAGCGAGCGAAATGTAGTGGAAACTAGAAGCCTCTCCGGATGCTAGACTGGGCAGATTATATTGGGGTGGGGGAGTATTCGGTTTTGGGGGGAGTGTTAGGGTCGTTTCCATGATGGTAGTGGGGGGGGGGGTGGGGGGGGGTTGTCCGAACCGTCTGATATTGGTCGAACATGAAGAATAAATTTCAGAAAAAATTGTCGTAATAGCTTTTGAATATTAATACACTGCATTGGAAAATATCATGCTCTAAAAAGGTTTTTTATTTCCTCTAAATAGTTAATTCATATAGATAAAAAAGCAATTAAGAGTTGAATATATGAGCAGAGTTGGCGTACGTAAGTGAACCTGAACATTAAAAAAAAAAAAAACTTTCTGTAGCGCTGCGTGTAGATTCTACTAATTTGGGACAACGACATTGGAACGGAAATAGACACATTATGCGTGATGGTGTTCGTATTGCAAATGCAATGATTCCTTTGCTGATTTGCAATCGTTTTATCGTGCGCCCCGAGAATCATACTAATATGGATCTTATGGCTCCAGGGCCATAAGAGCGATTGTCACCTTTTTTTTTACATTTTTCTTTTTTAAGCCTCTTTAGGGGAACGAGGAGAGTCGTGTATGATTATAAAAAGACGATTATAGCTATTTAGAGTAATTTGGTAGGCGAGGTAATAATTTTCTTGTTTATTTTTTTCTCTCCGCTTATTTTTGTTTAGCTGTGGTACGTTTGTGTATGTTTGTGCTAACCTTACATCACATATATATGAACAAAAAGGGATCCAGAAGAATGTTCATTCCTAGCATAGCACTCTAGGTTTGAGGTTTGCTTCTTTTAAGACCTTCAGTTATATATATATATATATATATATATATATATATATATATATATATATATATATATATATATATATATATATATATATATATATATTAATTATATATATATATATATATATATATATATATATATATATATATATATATATATATATATATATATATATATATATATATATATATATATATGTGTGTGTGTGCCTGAAGAATATGTTTATATTAACTTTTCCCCATATCGTATGCATTCATTGCTACGTTATTTATCGTGTATATTATACTCTTTCTTTCATTGTTTTATATATTTATTTTACTTTTTGTTTCTTCTTCTTCTTCCTCTTAATGTCACGGTTCCTCCCAGCCGTGTTTTTCAAATGGTCGACTTTACCACAATTCCCAAGTGGGACTCTAACCTTTATATCCCCTGCAGCATAGCTAAGTCGTAGGTATATAAGAACTAGTTTCACTCGCTTTGGATATAGGAATTTAGCCCTTACCCTCTCTCTCTCTCTCTCTCTCTCTCTCTCTCTCTCTCTCTCTCTCTCTCTCTCTCTCTCTCTCTCTCTCTCTCTCGTAAGGCGTGACGGCTTAAGAGGAGCTTTGCCTTGAGATAGTCGAAAACTCCGCTGTTTTTAATGGAGAAATAGTCTCTATGGCGTCTTCAAGTCCTTTTCGAATGCTGTCATGTCTTTTGAGTGTTACAGGCTGTCTGTCTGTCAGTTTGTCTTTTCCTTTTACTGACTTTTCTTGTTTTGTTTATGGACTTGTCGTCGTCAGTGATCTTGTGCTAAAGGCTTTAGGAATAAACGTGTGGTGGGCTCTTTGAAATATATTCTATAACTAATAAGAATTGTGATCATTCAAGTTAAGCTATTATATTAATATTGGATTTTTTTTCCGAATAAGAAGTACAGAAACATATCGTATATCACTAATTTTGCTGTTTTGATGATGACAATCCGATGCCATTAATGTTTTACCTTTATTTTATAAACTAGAAAACATGTGTGAATAAATAAATATATACATAGAGTTTGGATAGACTACTGAAAACTTGTATTTAAATAGTGCTTTATAATGCGTGTCATACTGTTTTCCCAGTGTTACAGACATTTCAATTAGTGCTGTGGACACTTGGTTCACCAACGAACGCATCAAGTATCTGTCTGGTTTCAGGTATGTTTAAAGTCTTGTTATATATATATATATATATATATATATATATATATATATATATATATATATATATATATATATATATATATATTACGCATGGCTGTTGTATATAAATCGGAAACCAAAACAAAAGGCTTTTCATAAATGGTGTAGGGGATTTTTTCAGCTATATATATATATATATATATATATATATATATATATATATATATATATATATATATATATATATATATATATATTTATATATATATATATATATATATATATATTTATATATATATATATATATATATATATATATATATATATATATATATATATATATATATATATATATATATATATATATATATATATATGAATAATTTTTACCCCAACCGGGGTAAAAATTATTCATGTTTTCACATATGGTAATGTGCTTATTTGATTATATATATATATATATATATATATATATATATATATATATATATATATATATATATATATATATATATATATATATATATATATATATATATAATTTTTACCCCAACCGGGGTAAAAATTATTCATTTTTTCACATATGGTAATGTGCTTATTTGATTATATATATATATATATATATATATATATATATATATATATATATATATATATATATATATATATATATATATATGTGTGTGTGTGTGTGTGTGTGTGTGTGTGTGTGTGTGTGTGTGTGTTTAAACCAAATGCGTCTTCGAATTTACAGCAACAGTGTTTTCACTAATTTGTACTTTTTATGTAAGAGATGGAATTGTATTTAAAATAATCTATTTTATTTTTCCTTGGACGACAGACGCTGATAGCTTATGAATGTCCAAATATCATTGTAGAAAAAATAAGTAGCATATTATCAGATATTTTTTTCTCTTCTACGAAATAAAAAAAAGTAAAAAAAGGTCAAGATAAAGTTACGTAAGATTCTGAGCAGAAAAATTGTTTTCAGCTAAATTTGTTTAATTATATATTTTTTATTTTTCATCATATTTGGAAGTATCCGAAGCCAAAGATTTGTAATTTGATGTCATAAGAATATTTGTCGTCGAAATTTAAAATTAATTTCTTTGGATATTTATTATTAATTTGTTTTTTCTCTTTTGGGAGCGTCGCACAAATTGATCGGTTGTTACAAGAATATTTCTATGGGATAAATTATCTTATTTTCTATATTTATGTATTATTTACTTCTCAGTTCTATTAAATTTAGGAAGTATCAACGATGAATCAGATTAGTGAATTAATCTCTCAGTAACTAGAATGTTCCCTTTCTGGACTTCTTTCTCATTAAAATTTCATCTTGAATCGTTAAGATTTCAACTTTAATGGAATGTAACGACTGAACAATCTCGATGAGATCGGAACATTGTTATCAGCTACAAATGATCTCTTTCTTTTCTTTTCTTTTTTTTTGGGGATATATTTAATGTTTTTATTTTCTCGCTCTACGAGATGTCTTAGAGACTACAGTTTTAGTCGCATGTGTGTGTTGTTTGTTTTTGTTGTCAGTTTATTTATTTTTTGTATGTATTGCATAGGTATTTTTATACATCTAATATTTTTATGGTTATATCTAGGTCGGTAAAATGTAGAAAATACGAAATTCTTGCTTACATAGAATGACAGTGATCTCGTATTTACGAGCTCTCGGCCTCTATCTCTCTCATGTCTGTACTTTGAACCCCGATAAGTTTTTATTCAGATAATCATATCCTCTCTCTCTCTCTCTCCTCTCTCTCTCTCTCTCTCTCTCTCTCTCTCATCCCTTCATATCTCTTCACTCCCCTCCCTCAGTCCCTCTACCCCTCAACTTTAGTCCCCTCAAGCCGTCTGCAGCCCCCCCTTCTCCATTCCACCCGAGAGATGATGATGCTCAGAACTGGTTGATTATTACTGATTTGATGATTGGTTCTGGAGATGACGACAATGATCATGATGATTGGAATGGAGGAGAGATTACATGGGGCCACCGGTTGGAGAGAGAGAGAGAGAGAGAGAGAGAGAGAGAGAGAGAGAGAGAGAGAGAGAGAGAAGCGGTCAAAGGGAGAAATAGTCATTGCATTAGGGATGGTAGAGTGGATTGGGGGTTGGGGCTTGGTGGTTTGAGTAGAGGCCGGTAGATTGGGTGGGGATGATGATGATGATGATGTGTGTGTGTGTGTGTGTGTGTGTGTGTGTGTGTGTGTGTGTGTGTGTGTGTGTGTGTGTGAGAGAGAGAATAGGTATGTAGATAAGTTGGAAGGGCAACTAGATAGGAGACCATAGGCTGTCCGACCCTCGTGTTTGTAATCTTTGCCCGCAAGGGAGAGGGAGGAAAAACATGCTAGGTTTGAGCCGGGTGGGGTTTGGGTTACACACACACACACACACACACAGATGTTAAAAATGGTTTTAAGGTTTGCCAATCTATCAGGTAAAAAATTGCTTATTTGAAACCCTTCCTTTTATATTCTGTAACATATATGTGTGTATGTATGTATGTATGTATTAAAAACTGTTAAAAGAGTATATTAAATAGTATATTAGATCCCGAATCCGATATGATTCAAATGTAGTTTTTTTCAGAGAATTTCTTGTGTTGCTCACTCAAGTACTTTGAGGCTTAAGTAATATTTACTGTACTTATCCCAATGGGTATTTTAGGTTAGTAATCCCTCCCTCACCTCAACATTGGTAAACCTGTGGCACATGTGTTCTCTCTCTCTCTCTCTCTCTCTCTCTCTCTCTCTCTCTCTCTCTCTCTCTCTCTCTCTCTCTCTCTCTCTCTCTCTCTCTCTCACACACACACACACTTAAGCACGCATAAAATATGTGTATGTGTTGATTCTCGTTGTAAATGGAATACTGACAGATTATTAATGAAAATAACACGTGGTTACAATAAGTGCAATGGAATAAATATTACTGACAGCCAGACATTTCAGTAATAATAACTATTAAAATAAACAATGTACAGTAATAGCAAATATTATTGCACATCGGTTACAGTAATGATTATGATTGTAGTGAAGAGGATATGATATCGTTAAATTATATTATTGTGGATTTTAATACCATTATTTTCAAAGCGTCGCTGAATTCACTTCCAGAGGAGTTTTGTACTCTCTCTCTCTCTCTCTCTCTCTCTCTCTCTCTCTCTCTCTCTCTCTCTCTCTCTCTCTCTCTCTCTCTCTCTCTCTGAAAAAAAATATAAAGTTTGGTTTTGTGAGATGCTTGACCTTAAGAACTTTGGAATATATCAAGAAGGAGATTAGAAACTTAAATGTTATATCTCCGACAAAAAGTAAATGAAGGTGGTGTCGCGATTTGAATATTTACTAAACTGTTGGTCGTCTGTTGCACCAACATTTTGTGCTTTTTCTTGGTGTTGTTCTTACTTTCACATACTGACAACATAATTTACTTTGTTGGATATTACTGTAAATGTTAGCTTAGGTGCGACTTTTTCCTGTGACTTTTTTTCCTTAATTTTTTTTGGTAAAGTTACTTCACTTTGCTATCGGTAACTGTTTGGCCAAGCACCATGATGTTTTACGAAGCACAGGCAATAGTAGTCTGTCTTTAAAAAGCTAATTTGTGATTCTAAAATTTAATGTCATATTCTTCTGTTTCAAGATTCTGATGGCGTGGACATACTTAATGGTAACTATTTGGCCAAACACCGCTTGCATTCCAGTATCCTTGGCCCAATTTCTTAAACAGTGTAAACCTAGGATGCCATATTGTTAGTTAGCTAGACACATATGGATTTTATAAACGTATCTGACGCGGATCTGTGTATGGCTAAGATCCCCCATGGGGGGGGATCCTAGCCATACACAGAATCACGTCAGATGCGTTTATTAAATCCATTAGTGTGTGTCTCGGTAACTAACAATATGGTATCCTAGGTTTACACTGCTTAAGAAATCGGACTCGTACACCAGGAGTCTTTTAAAACATATGTCCGATTTTGTGCCTATAATTCTTGTTTTCATAAATTCTCGATGCTAAAATCTGGCTTTACTATATATAAATACCTTCTCCAATAATGCTGAACTGTAGCTGGCAACAAAGCCTACATAGTTAATTCTTGAGTACTCAGATCCTTGGGTAGAAATCCCAACAAACAATTGTGACGAGTTTTGTCGTTTTGTTGGCTGAAAATGTCATACGATTTTCCATCTTCTGAACGTTTGATCAGCAGATGTAGCAACCTCCTTTTAAGAGTGGGAAAGGAAGGGTGTTGGCAAGAAGAAAGTTTTCATGCAAAAGCTGGCTAAGGTGCAGTATCCAGGAAGTATCCCACATACAAGTATATCTTATACGCGTTGCTTGCTTTCTGTTTCGCACTATATCAGTACATGGAGTTTCAAACTTTTTTTTTTTCATGTATTTTAATTTTTAGACATTGTGGTTTCATGTGAAGAAGCTCAGATAATTTATCGGATATGCACGATATTTTAATTTTTTTTATATAAAACTGTGAATTTTAGGAAATTTACAATATCCTCCATTATTCAAAGAGCGTTAGCAAATACAATCTCATATATATATATATATATATATATATATATATATATATATATATATATATATATATATATATATATATTTTATATATACTAATACTTCGCATTCTGTAATTTTGCAATCTGTGTACTATTAATTATTGCTATGTTTTTTTTACCAATATATATATATATATATATATATATATATATATATATATATATATATATATATATATATATATTATATATATATATATATATATATATATATATATAATTCTGAAGAAAAATTATATATGTTGATATATGAGAGAGAGAGAGAGCTATGACGCTTTTGTCATTAGTTCTCGGCTACTGGTGAAACAAAGGGTAATCTTTACCCCCGATAAAATGGGGATATCACATTGTCAGAAATGAGAGCCAAGAGATTTTGTAATATGTCATAACTTGCAAAAAAAAGTTGAAAGATTAAATGAGATTTAAGACGGAATGTTTTGATATATGATTGAAAGACAAACAATGAAAAAAATCAAGAGGAAGATGAAAAGATCTTATTGATAACAAGGAAAGATTTCAAATAATGGACGATGTATAAAAAAAAGAATGAAATAAATATATGTTCATTTCCTCAAAAAAGACAACATTTTCAAAGCTGATATACGAAAGTTTTTGAAATATTCGAAAATAAAAAGAATACGTCAAAGGATTTGCAGACACTTATATATAAAATGATATTGTCGGAATTTGAAGACGAGAGATGAAAAACAAAAAATGAAAACCGATGAATAAAAAGAGATAAGTAAAAGGGAAAGAGAGAATCTAAAGAAAGTTGAAATATATAAAAAGAATTAGAATAGGAAGAAAACCTCAAAGAATTTTGACTTACGAAAAAGTGATTAATGGAAGTCTATAAGAATAAAGAACATTAAGAAAAGAATTCACGGTAATTAAAACCTACTGAAAGATAAAACACGACGTGCAAGGAGAGCTTAAGAAAGGCTTAAAAAATATTATAAAATAATACAGAATGCTGATTAAAAGAGCTCGGATATAGGATACTTAAAATATTATAATAACGAGTAAAAATAAATTGACAAATGAAATAAAAAAGGTAATTTATGATGACAAAAATAAAGCTAACGTAGGTTTGAGGCGGAGAGATAATAGTAAAAAAAAAAAAAAAAGAGATAAATTCATATACCAAAAAAAAAAAAAGAGGTAAAAAAATAGATGGAAAAGATGAAAGAAAAAGAAATCCCTTGTTGAAAGGTTCGTGTGTGTGTGTTTTTTTCTCGTGTCGTGTCCGTGAAAATGTCGGCTTTGTCGTATTACAGAATAGGATAGTTATCTTAATCACATTTTCAAAGGGGATCTACCTATTTTTTCATGAAAAAAAGAGGAAGAAATTCGTATGGTACTTTTTTTCAAAATTATTTTAGTGTAAATTTTATATACAGTGAATGTTTGAATTGATTTTTTTAAAAATTGTAAAAGATAAATAACGTAATATGTTTATACTTTTGGAGTGATTGTGATTTTGTAAATTTATATAGAAAATGTAATGCAAAAGTAAGGTGTTGTTTTCAGTGTATAGGGATTACAAAAGAAAGTTTTTCGATTAATATTATTTTTGGAAAAAAAATATATTATATATATATATATATATATATATATATATATATATATATATATATATATATATATATATATATAAATGAAAGAGTAATATTTTTTGTTAGTTGATCGTATCGTGTTGGAAAACGAGAACAAATTTCTTTTCTCAGCGTGATTTTATATTCAGTAAATGCTTTAATTAAAAAAAAATATTGTAACTTTTTTTCAGTGATAGTTGATCCTCGTAGAACCATGCGAGTATCATATTAAAAAAGAGAAAAATATATAATATTTCTTCTGTGATAGTTTATCTACGTAGAACCACGTGTGTTTCATATTAAAAAAAAATAATAAATGATTGTAATATTTTTAGTATAAATGTTTTTAATTAATAAAAAGCACTTTATTTGTTTTTCAGTGAAAATGTTTTCTTGTGCATTTCATGTTTACAAAAATACATTTCAAAATAAATGTGATTTTTTTTGTAGTGTAAAATTGTTTTAAGGAAAGGTGTTTGAATTAAGAAATGCATTTTATCAAACGAATGTTTTTAAACAAAGAAAGGAAAAACAACATTTAGTGAATATGATTTGAATGAAAGAAAAAAGTATATAATGAGTATTTCTGTCAGTGCAATGTGAATGTGAGTTGTGAATTTTGTGAATGTGATTTAAGTACACTAATAACACAAGCAATTTAGATTACCATTAATGAAGTCTGAATAAAAGAAATAAATAATTAACGACAAAGTTTCTCGCCATGACATATATCCATCCACACATTTTTTCTCTATCAGTTGTTTTGCGGCAAGAAAGAAAATCTAACTGGTAAAACATTCTTTTAAAATCATATTTAATTTACCCGAGGGTTTGAATTAAAAAAAAATGAACATATTTCTGTTACAGGTTTTCTAAATCTCTCTCTCTCTCTCTCTCTCTCTCTCTCTCTCTCTCTCTCTCTCTCTCTCTCTCTCTCTCTCTCTCTCTCTCTCTCTCTCTCTCTCTCTCTCTCTCTCTCTCTCTCTCTCTCTCTCTCTCTCTCTCTCTCTCTCTCTCTCAGCACTCGCTGTTGAATATTGGATAGAGATCAATGCGTGAGTGTGGCTATCATTTTTCTAAGTAATTTTTTTTAATAAATTTTATTTATTTCTTTAACACTTTTGTTGCTCTACAAAACTTTTTATTTGCTGGAGAGGTTTTTTTATTATTTTTCGTGTCTCATTATTATTCATTATATCCTATTTAATTTAATATTTTCAAATAGTTTTATTCATTTTTGTGTGAACTGTTAAAAGTTTTACTGTTTTTTTTTTTAATTCAGCCTTGACAGTTGAGCTCTGAAAGATTTGCTTAATATTTTACTGTTGTTTTTGACATTTATTTTTGGGAGTTTTAGTTTTTATTTTCTATCTCTATTTATTTCTTTGGGGGAGGAAGTGCAGGGTGGAGTAGGCATGCTTTTTACACTATGCATTTGTTTGTTTCTTCTTTTTTCTTAACAGCTTTTCCCCATGATCAAAAGGGGCCTCTGTTTCTTACTAGCCTCTTGTCAACTAGTGTTTTAGATCAGAGTTTTGAACTATCTATCTATCTATCTATCTATCTATCTATCTATCTATATATATATATATATATATATATATATATATATATATATCGGCAGCCTCTTCCCTTGGTCTTATTGGGTCACTGTTTCCTCCTACCCTTTGAGATTAGATTTGGATAAGTTTTACGGCCGCATGTCTTTTTTGACACCAACCATTTATCCATACGTAGGACCAGCACTGCTTTGAATTGGCTTGCCTCCCTAATAGTGAATATTTTATTTATTTTTGTATTTAGTTTTATGTATTTATTTTTGAGGGATAATCTAGATTCGAGACTACCTCTCTCTTTTTTAATGTTTTTTTTTCTTCTTTTTCTACTTCTCTTTTTGAGTGTTTTGTTCAATGTTCTCTTTCTTTTTTATGTACGTGTTCAGTTGTAAAAATATTTTACTTTTTTGCTTTATATTTTTTTTATTTCCCTATACGCTCCATCTCTTGCATTTTCTATTTTTTTTTTATATATTTTCTTTTGAAGGTTTCTGTCTGTATTTTTGAAAAATGTTTCCCTTCCTTTTTCCACAGTTTTCTAGTATTTTTTTTTATATTGTTCTTTGAAATTATTCATAGTTTTATATTTGTGTTTGTTGATGGGAGTTA
>JAXCGZ010015688.1:0-2500 GCA_037179515.1 Halocaridina rubra | reverse complement strand
TATGTTAAAAATTATTTGAAGGCCACTGAACTAAATCTTGAAACTGAGAAGCACGAAGGAGTGGAAGATAAATGGATCTCTGTCCAACATAAAAAGTTTCCTTCTATTATCATAGGCTGCGTGTACCGCCACCCCAAAGCCTCGGTAACCTCTTTTAGCTATATTTTGGACGTTTTTAAGGAGATAATTTTAAAAAACAAACCAGTTTTTATATATGGCGATTTTAATGATGATCAACTAAAAAGAGAAAATAAAATGAGTAGACTTATTAAGAATTTAAATCTAGAACAGATTATAAATAAACCAACTAGAATCACTCTCACTTCAGTTTCCCAAATCGATCTAGTAATAACAAACTCCAAACATATGATAACTAAGTGTGACGTAATGCCAAGCCCTATAGCAGACCACGAGGAAATTGTAACGTCCCTAAATATTCGCAAACCAAAGAGACAACCAATCTTTAAAACATTCAGATGCTTAAGAAATTATTCACAAGAATTACTTTGTAGTTTACTTATGAATGAAGTACATAAATTAAATGAAATTCTATATACCGATAATATTAATACACAAGTAAATATTTTAACCAGTGTCTTATCATCATGTATAGATCGATGTGCACCACTCGTGACAAGAGAAATATTTCGTCCCCCCGCTCCTTGGATAACAGATGACATAAAAAACATTATGAAAGAAAGAGACAAACTACAAAATGAAGTAAAACTACAAAGAGATAATATCCCTTTAAGAGAAAAGTTTACAGAGCATAAGAAACAAGTAAAATCATTATTAAGTAACAGTAAGAAACAGTATTACAAAAATGAATTTCAAAACGCTAAAGGCAATATCTCTGATACATGGAAAATTGCTAAAACCATGCTTTCCAATAACTGTAATAAAAGTAGTAACATATCAATTATACCCGATGAGGTAGATGTAAGTGCTAAAGCAGAAGAGTTCAATAATTTTTTCGCTGAAGTGGGGAAAAAAAACCTTTGAAAAAACAAAAAAAGAAATAATAAATGAAATCAATAATAGTAATGGTGGTAATAATAATGATGATGGTAGTAGTAATAATAATAGAAATGTTGATAATGGTGTAAATAATAATGATGGTGGTAGTAATGGTAATGATAATAGTGATGATGGTAGTAATAATAATAATAATGTTCAAGAACATAGTGCATTCAATAGAAGTAATGATGTCTTTAACCCTACTACAGTAGATTGTAATACAGTAATCTTAGTAATAAAAAATCTGAAAGACTCTAATGCATATGGATCAGATGGAATTTGTTTTCGTTTTATTAGAGATTCATTATTTGTAATAGCTTATTATCTGACGGTAATAATCAATACTTCCATAGTTACCAATATCTACCCAGATTTATGGAAAAATCCCCATGTAATTCCTGGTTTTAAAAATGGAAATCCTGACGACGTCTCTAACTATAGACCAATCTCTTTACTACCAATTTTATCAAAGATACTTGAAAAGATTGTTGCAAATCAGTTAAGTGAGTTTCTTGAAAAAAATAAACTTATTGCAAAAAGTCAACACGGTTTCAGGCCAAAATTATCAACTGAAACTGCCTTATTGAAAATATCAGATGAAATATACAAAAATATAGATAATAAGAAAATATCATTGCTACTACTACTCGATCTTTCTAAAGCTTTTGATAGTGTACACCATACCACTCTATTAGAAAAATGCAAAAAAATGAACATTGACCCAAGCTGGTTCGAGAACTATTTAAAAAACCGCTATCAGTCAGTCAGGATAAAAGATGTAGTCTCAAGTCGCAAGAAGGTATTGTTTGGGGTCCCTCAGGGATCGATCCTAGGACCTATACTTTTTCTAATATATGTAAACGATCTAGTAAAATATTTACCTAACTGTTATGTCATTCAATATGCTGACGATACTCAAATCTTAATTGAAGGAGAAATTAATGATTTAGAAAATATTATTCGTAGAGCAGAAGAAATTTTGTATATGGCTAAACGTTACTTTCTAAAAAATGGTCTGTTACTTAATGAAACTAAAACCCAATCTATTCTTATCGGATCCAGACAATTATTTTCAGAAGTTGATGACAATCTTCATATAAATTTTAACGGTAATATCATTAAGCCAATGAACTCGGTAAAGAACCTAGGTGTCTATTTTGACCGTTACATGAATTTTGAAATGCATATAGATGAAATTTATAAAAAAGTAATGGGTACTCTAATATATCTAAATAGGGTAAAAGACTCATTTGAAACATCAACTCGTATAATAATTGTCCAGTCCTTAGCTATGAGTTTAATTAATTACTGTCTCAAAGTTTGGGGATGTACAAATAAGACTCAATTACAAAGAATACAAAAGTTACAAAACTTTGCAGCACGAGTGGCTGTTGGCAATGTAAGAAAATACGAGCACATCTCTCCTGTTTTAAAAGATCTAGAATGGATAAAGATTAGAGATAAATATGTTTTTGATATATGT
>JAXCGZ010015687.1:27500-54139 GCA_037179515.1 Halocaridina rubra | reverse complement strand
GGGCTTTCCCTACCATTTTAGACTGTATGTTAACAGTTCAGTGTTATTATTATTATTATTATTATTATTATTATTATTATTATTATTATATATATATATATATATATATATATATATATATATATATATATATATATATATATATAGATAGATAGATAGATAGTCACCGTGGCTCAGGCGGTAGTGTCCGCGACTCTGAGGCGTCAGGTCGAGGGTTCGCGCCCCGTCACGATCTGAGGTTAGCAAGGGTATGCACTCAGGTTAAAGATTACAACTGCCAAAACACGTCCTTGACTTGAAGGCAACCTTGTTAGCCCTTGGTAGGAAAGGGAGTCCGTGACGTAAAACCGGAACCAAACCATATATATATATATATATATATATATATATATATATATATATATATATATATATATATATATATATATATATCTCTTGGTTACAGGAAATACAGCAATACACTAACCTGTAAGCATTCCTAAGGTAACCCATTTCTTATTTTTAATGAGTGTGACACCAGGATGAGCAAAAAAAAAGATGAAAAATAATATTGCCCTCATCGGGCATGGGCAAGAAGAAAACATAAAGTAAATAGAAACAGAGACGGAAAGTGCTGTGACTTGTCAGATGTGAAGGGATAATAAGAGAAGTGTAATGAATAATCCACAATATTCGGTGTTGATGTAGGCATAGAAAAAGAACCGTAACTGAAGGAAGAATTAACAGCAAACTGTCCGGGACAGTCCTACTGAAGTCCAAAAGACCTTCAGCTGTAGTATCGCAAAGGGCGTCTCGTGCCATGGGGCAAACTACTCCATGGATTTTATCGGTATATATAAGCACACGATATCCCTATACTTAGAAATCAATTTTCATCTTATCCAGTGCTGTCGACGAATTATCAGCATATATCACACTTGCATGTCTACAGTACAGTATTTGAACGTAACTTTTTATCTAACCTATACCTAACCCGCTGAAATCCCCCCCCCCCTCAAGTAGATACTTATTATCCATCTTATAATCTCTTGCAGTGTCATTAAGCTGGACAACGTGGGCAACGGCTTCGTGCAGGATTGCTATCTGACGGGGTTGGACACCGGCATCAGTAGGTTGGGAAACGCTACCCTTGAAATCCCGAAGACGAAATCCATTTTCAATTTTGCTTTCGCCACCAACCGAATAGATGTCACGTGCTCGTGGAAGACCGTCGTAAGTTTACAAGAGAGAGAGAGAGAGAGAGAGAGAGAGAGAGAGATTCTCATGCTTGAGGTCGTGGTGCAATTGGCTCTCTTAATGATCTCCACCATTTCCCAAGGTGTATTCGTTGTGTCTACTGAGTTCTAAGAGACTTGAAGAAAATAGACGTCGTTAGTCTACATTCCATTTCTCTTCTGATTTTTATGATCATTTTACTTTTCATGGGGAACATATGAGGGCTTGAACTCAGGGCCATCGGAACAACGACTCCCTTGCATTATACTTTTTTCCTTTAGATTTTGTATTAATATATGAATGAAAGCTTGTTTGAAAATATCGATCACATGATGCGTCGTTCTGGTAGATCAAATTAGGAATGTTGATCACATGCTAAAGTTAACGCCCATCCATCACTCCTGAATACCGAACTCTCTTACTCTCTCGTCATGAATGCATGTAAGCTTCCATATGAGTTACATGAATGAAGATATTTCATGATGTATTTTCATTCCTAAATACCGAACTCTCTTTCTGTCTCGTCATGAATGCATGTAAGCTTGCATATGAGGTACTTACATGAATGAAGATATTTCATGATGTATTTTTTATTACATTGGCAGATAGGATTTTTGGTCTTCATAGGCAACATAGGAGCTCATACGGACTCGGTCCACGTTAGGGCAAGGATGGCTTTGGAAATATTCCCCGGTGCCCATCCAGTATTGGAAGGTATGTGCACTTGTATTTATGTAATATTTACCTATAACTGCTAACGCGAATGAGTGCAATCCTCCTAACTCCTCGTTTCCAGATCGGTTTAATATATTTCACTATACCTTAGTGGATCTTCTCATAACACTATGATTTTATTTAGTATTCACTGTTTCCTTACGAGCGAGTACCAATAATCAATTTTTTTTTTTTTTTTTTTTTTTTTTTTTTTTTGACAAAAAAAAATCTACATCCTTAAATCCAGCCAGAACGTCTTCTGACGTAGCTTCAAACTTAGCATGTCTGAAATTGCTCCGATTTTTATGAGTTTTTTTTTTTCCATAATTGATGACAAGGGTGGTATATACTCAAACTTAGGGCTCACATAAGTCGTAATTATTTCTGAACCATCGGGGGGAGTTGAACTTGGGGCCTCTCGAGTATAAAAGTTAGATGCCGCATCCACTCTCGTACCAAACGATGGGGCTCACTGAATCAGTATACTTAACTGCTGCGGACTGCAAAATTGGAGGGGACAAATCCTTCGAGCTTCAGTCTTCGGCACCGTATATAGAAATAAGATGCAATTAAAAATTACAAAAAAAGATAAATGAGTAACTACTAAATAACTAATAAATACTGAATAAATAAACAAAATGACAAGCTTACGAGGCATTCTATTTTCTCTCCCAGATTTCCAGGTGACTAATATGAATCCAATCAAGACTGACGTGTCTGGAACAGGTGTCTTCGACGTGTTGAGCGAGATGATATTGGACATGACAGCCAGCAAATACCGAGACACCATCATTAGGGAAATTGAAAATAACGTCTCGCGAATCATCAAAAATGAACTCAAAAGATTTAAATTGCCTTCACTCTTCTAAAATCAGTTATGAAGCTACCAGATTATGTTATAAACTCTAAACAGTCTTCTTCTTCCATTTGTAAGTAATGAGCTTCTTCCATCGCTTTTTGGAGTATGCAAATAAGTCGGTTTTTTTAAATGAACTAAAACTAAAATGAGTCTTCAAGAATTTGAGGTAAATTACAATCATTACAACTTCAAGTACTTGACTTCTGAAATACTTAATTAGACTACCAGTAGCGCTTCAGTTATTTTAAGTATTAACATTACTTTTAAGTAACTTCCATCGAGTTCGAGTAATTCTCTTGAAATTTCAAGAGAAATCTACCAAATATCAGCAGATATTTCCTGTAAACTATAATTTCTAACACGGAAAGTAATCTTCCTATCCTCAATACAAATTTAAAGCAAACTATCATCGATATTCTGAAATTGGAAATATAACTCATCACCCTCCGATATTTCAAGTAAACTACAAAAATTTAAGAAATACATAAACACTACCATTTCATTTCTAGCACCTTAAATGGAATATTATTAATTTGTTGATATTTAACTGAACTCCCGACACTGCTGAAATTTCAAGAAAAAATAAATGTAAACCTAGAATCTAATCAACTTCCTGAACTCTTCATGCAAAAGTTACCTATGCAAAAAAAAAAAAAAATAGATGTAAGCTACTATAGCTATCCTGCCTTTTTTCAAAATATCCAAAATTTACAAAGAATATAAATATCGAGCATCATCATCAAAAAAAAAAATCCTGTTACTATTTTCTAATGGGCATTTTAATTTAATATAACTAACTTTGTGTTCAAACGGTCAACTTCCCATGGTGGTGTTTTTTTTTTCTCTATCAAGAGTCATTTGGGGATAACATCCCAGTTAGCTCAGCTAGCTCAGTGAATACACCATTAAATGTGTGGAATCAGTTGTGGGAAAGTACACATTCGTAGTTACCAATGTATGTTTTTTATCTACCTACTCAAAAATTAATTATACTTGTATACGCTGCAAGTTTAGCTTATATATATATATATATATATATATATATATATATATATATATATATATATATATATATATATATATATATATATATATATATATATATATATATATATATATATATATATATATATATATATATATATGGTGACTATTCCCAGAATGCCTGCTTTCACCTGGTCAATGAATAGTCTACTCTCAGTTTTTGCAGGCTACCGTACTCAATAAAATTTACTCAACCAACTTCAAGTAAAGTTGGGCTAAAACTTACTGGCTTATTGTTAAATGTAACACACAAATTATACGGTACTAAAGGGGAAGGGCATGAGTTATGTTTGCTTAATAGTAGTGGAGAACTCCCACAGGTTAATGACACACATACACTAATAAAATTAAACTGAACACTTCATAAATCCAGGCTTAAATGAAAGACTCATCGATAAAATGTAAAAAATATATTGAGAAAGCTTAACATTATAATGGAGAGCAATCTGTCAGCTTAAAAAAAAAAGGTAAATTTTACTCTAGTTTAGGCGACAATAAAGTGAATTTTACAAAAATGACAAAGAGTTACAGCTTTAGGCACGACTGCTGGGCACATCAAAACAAAACAACACTTAATATCGAAATAATGATTGTTCAAAATCCAAGAACTTTATACAGTATTGAAACACAGTCACTGACAAATTCGATGGCACTAGTCCCAGTGGCGAAATGGGAGGCTCGTAATTTACACGAACTTTACGAGTCTCTAACAATAGGTCCTCACCTGGTGCTATCTTTAGAGAGAGAGTCCTCGTCCGCTCTGTAAACAAATCAAACGAACATCACATTCAAAAATAAAAGGATATATTTTTATCATATTTTACATAATTAAGGATTTCCTAAGATTTAGATTAACTTTACAAACAAATCCCATTTATTCATGAGAAAATGATGAATTAATGACAAAATAAATTATTGTTATAATATAGTCTCTCAAACGAATATATACATGTAGGCTGATGCAATACTACTTATGGTATTAAAAAAAAACACGCACACAAGGTATAACTAATGAAACTGTGAGTGATAGACAGATCACCACGCTTTCCCCCCAAAAAGGGTAGGAAGCTAAATAAATCACATGTACTAACATAATAAAGTGTAGAACAAAAACAGAAAATTTAAAGGCAACATTTACAACCTATCTTCTGCAATTAGATCTCTACGCAGTTTTTCAGCTCGACAAGCTGCTTGACGTCTAGGTCTTGGTGGTGCATTAGGTACAACTGGAGGATTGAGTGGATCTACTGGTTCGACTTCGGGAGCAACTTCCTGGCGTAGTTCTAAGGGAATGAGTTTAGAAAGAGGTCTTACATACTCTCCATCGACTGTGCGGAGGAACACACTGCGTACAATACCATCTCTCCCCTTTCTCAACTATGTTACTAAACCTAAAGGATAACTGGATCTTGTTTTGTTCTCGGTTCCTATGAGAACTAACTCACCAACTTGAACTGTACATGGTTCGTCTTTGGCACACGTTAAATGTCTTTCTCGGAGTGAAGTGAGGTAGGAATCCATCCACACTTTTTCATACTTCTTCAAAATATCCGATAGTCTAGAGTACTGAACTCTCAAATCTAACGATTCTCCAAAGGGAACATCTGCTCCAAAGGAATTGAGGGGTGGGAACAGAGTTACTGTCCTTCCATAGATTAAATGAGAAGGAGTGAGATACTCATCTCGAATATCTTCTGACAAATACATAAGAGGACGGGAGTTGACAACACATTCTATTTCACACAAGATGGTATGTACTCACTAAAGGAAATACGCTTCTAGCAGAGAGACTTATGAAGACTACTCTTAACACAACCTATGAGCCTTTCAAAAAAACCACTGCTCCATGGAGAACGAGGGGTATTGAACTTCCAAAAAATGTCATTATCTTTCATGTAAGCTTTGACTTCAGGCTCATCCTTAATGTCACTGGGGAATCGTTCTACACCTCGAAAATTAGTACCATTATCAGAAAAGATAATGGAAGGAATTCCAAATCTAGAAGCAAATCTGCGAAATGCAAACTGAAATTCTAAGGTGGTTAAATAGCTACACAACTCTAAATGTACTGCTCTTGATGTAGTGCATGTGAATAAACACACAAAAACCTTCTCACTGAAGTTACTCGTAGTTGTAGGGTCAAAAATAGTGATAGAACCAGTAAAATCCACTCCAACTGAGTTGAAGGGTCTAACAAATCTGACTCTTTCCTCTGGTAGAGGAGGGGGACCTGGTTGAGAGATCGTCTTGCCAACTGCCATTTTACACAAAATACATGTTTTTAATATTTTCTTCATGCTACTCTACCTTTAGAGATCCAAAACTGTTTCCTAAGTCCTGACAACATTTGTCCTAATCCACAATGATGATGTTGAATATGATAATGAACTATTATACGCTTGGTCAATGGATGTTTGGCAGGTAAGTAAATTGGAAATTGTACTTCAGGAGATAGATCTGAATTCTGTAATCTATTGCCACAACAAATTAACTGATCTTCGTTCCAATGTAAATCTAATTATTTGACTAAATTGATGAGTTTCGAAGCTGGTATAGCACTTTGCTCAGGTCGTTTCAAAAATGCAAATAAAGTAGGAAAACTTTGCAACTGGGATAATCTAACACAAACATGAAGAGTATTCAACCTGAACTTGTCGTGGAAATAATGATTACAGAACTGCTTTACATATAACATGATTCTCATAACTTTAGTAAGAGATGAATATTTACTTATCTCAAAATGAGAAAGTATGGGTTCATTAACATTAGGTTCTATTAAAATCTCATACATTACTGAAGAATTAACAATGAACTCTTTCTGTTATGGATATTCTGATGGATTAAGCAAAACTGCAGGTCCATGTCTCCACATGACATTTCTATTCAACTTTGATACACTACCACCTCTGGTCAATATATCTGCAGGATTCTCTCTAGTTGGGACATGTAAAATGTTCAGATCAAACTTAGATCGCAAATTGCGAATTTCACATACTCTGTTTCTCACAAAATCATTTGATGATGAATCATGATGCACCCAATTAATGGCAACTTCACTGTCACACCTTACAGTGCAACCTTTGAATGCTAATTTCTCATTAGACAAGAGTGTCTGAGCCAATGCTGAGGCTAAAGTAAGTGAGAGTAACTCTAACCTAGGAATGGTGAGTGGAGGATATGGTGATACTCTTGCTTTACTCATAACAATATCACTAGATTCGCTTCTTAAGTCCACAGCATATGCAACTATTCCATAAGCTAATTTAGATGAATCACAAAATATGTGCAAACCCGATACACCGGGGACAATTACAAATCTAGGATATTGAATGGTTGACATCTGATTCAAATCTCTGCAAATAACTGAAAATTCTTGTACTAAAGGTTCTGGCAAAGGTTCATCCCAAGAACACTTACTTCTCCATAATTTTGAAATGAATAACTTTCCCTTGATCAAGATTGGTGATAACAATCCTAAAGGATCAAATACATTAGCAATTACAGACACAACTGATCTCTTGGTGATTTGATGATGCACACACTCTTCCTTGCACACTTTCTTACTGGAGTACAATTTGATTTTATCGTTTACAACATTCCAAGAAATTCCTAAAACATTTACATTATTCAGATTCAATTGGTCATGATCAACACCTACTTCATCATTAGATTTTACATCATTACTCACCCAACCTTGTAATGGCATAGAGGCTTCTGCTAAAATAGAATTCAAAATGGGACTCTCTGTGTTTAAATATTCAGAGTCTGAATAGGTACAAACAAAGTTATCTACATAAAAATGAGAGATCAGAGACTTAGCTGCTGGATGTGAATGTGTCTCCAAGTGATATGTGAGTGTTTTCTGAGGCAAAAAGGGAGATGATGTTGCACCAAACAGTACTACTTTAAATCTATTTTTAACTACCTTCTGAAGTGTTTCATCCTCAAACCACAAGAATCTACAGAAATCCCTGCAGTTTGGCAAAATACCTATATGTAGGAAGGCTTTGGAAATGTCTGATACAGCAGCTACAGAGTAAGTACGAAATTCAATGAGTGAATCAACAAGTTTATGGGTTAGGCTTGGGCCTGTTAGTAAACATTCATTCAGACTCTTTGATTTTGAATCAGCTCTACTAGAAGCATTAAACACTACTCTAATAGGAGTGGTAGGAGAATTCTTGTAGACTGGATGATGAGGCAAGTAATGAGTCAATCTGTCTGTAACTGTAGGGTTATCAATTTCTCAATGAATCCCAATTCAATGTACTCATTAAAAATCTCTGAGTATTGTCCATAAAGTTCTGGACGAGTTGCAAAGGATTTACCTTGTGATATGAGCTGACTATAAACTCTTTTATAGTTAGTTGCTGGTCTATCAGTGCCCTTAAAGGGTAATTCCACAAATTACTGATTGTCTGCCTTCTGGCAAGTGGACTCAAAATGACTCACTGATTGTACTTCCTCAGGCGTTAAAGTTTCATTTTTAATACCAACAGCATCTAAATTCCAATGGTTCTGAACTTCGGACTCAAGGGTTTGTACTCCTACACGAGCACAAAGCACATGTTGCCCATTAACTGTGTTAACTGACTGAGAACTCGTTGCCCACTCTGGCATAGGTCCAAAGATAATTGAACATGCTGGACTAGACAAAAGTGTAATTCCGGAATAGAAAGTACGGTTGATCACAAATTTAGAATAGTAATCTGCACCAATTACCACACCTATGTCACTAATCACATCAGAATCAATGCTAGGATCTGCAAGTTTGATCCCCTTTTTTCTGAGTGTTTCTGCAACACTAACAATGCCAGGTACATATAACGTAGTGTTAACCTTATCATAGACGATAGCATAAATCGGAATACATTGTGTACCAATGCGTGGAACCTTATTAGTCTGGACATCTGTTTGAACAGAATTAGCGACACCGTCATCTCTTCCTGACAGGAATTTAAACTTATCATCCACTAGTACTTGATTAGTGGGAATGTTACTGTTAAGGTTAGTTCCATTATTAATCACTGTTGGGGAATTAGACGCAAATGGCACTTGATTAACTGCAGTACTATGGTTGGTTAGTTTCATGCAGAGATAGGTATGATGTTTCCGTTACAATTTCTACACTCAGCCGTCTCTCTACACTTTGAGGCTCTATGGCCTTTCTGCATACACACGAAACATAGTTCTAACTCTCTAACTCTGTTCTTCCTGGCTTCATGAGTTGCATAATTAGAACTAAACTTAGTATTATGAATATCCTTACAAAAGAGACAAGGTTTGTTCCAAGTACTTGAATTGTTAGATGACGAATTAGACTTTTGAGTCTGGGACACAACTACTTGTTTAGATACTGTACTAAACCTATGATTAGAATTTGTACTAGAATTCTGACTAGCTACTACTTTAGTTTTGGAATGTGCATCAGAATGTGCAAGTTGTTTATTCCTAGACTGATCAGAGAGAGTACAAGAACATTCCATGACCTTAATAAGGTTTCCAATACCATCCTTCAATTGTGTAATAGTCAAAGTATAAGTACTGAACTTATTAAAAAGGTACTCCAAAGTTTTAGGACTAAGTTTCTTAGCAATTATGTCTTTTATTAGGTAGTCATCACAAGGTACTTGGGTTACACCCTCTATCTGCATCAACAAACGTTGAAATGTTAATTGAAATTCAGTCAACTCAGTTAAATTATGTTCAGGGGGTTTGATGTTCATCAAATATAAATGTGATTGTTGCAACAAAAGGTCATTGTCAGCAAAGCTTTTTCTCAACAAACTTAGTGTTATACTGTAATTACCACTAGTTATGGGAAGACTTTCAATGGTTCTATGAGCTTTACCTCTCAAATAAGATCTGAGCATGCTAAATTTCAATACTGGCTCAATGTCTTGACGACTATCAATTAAACTACTAAAGATATCCCAAAAACAAATCCACTGGCTCAACTGACCATCAAATTAAGGAATCTTTATCTCAGGCAACTTAGGGTGTGGAAGGGATCTAGCAGGTACTACTGTCTGACTAGGAGCTTGACTAGTTGTAGTTTGTGCTTGACTACCAAAGGAAAAAAGATCATCTATAGCTGACTTAATTTGTATAAGCACTTTATAGGCATTACATTTCAGAGTACTGTGCTCTCTAGAAACTTGGCTAAGCTGGGTACTATCAATAGCATCTTGACTAGCTGTCCAATGTACATCAACGGACTCATACAACTTTGTAAGTTCTGCTTCTGAAAACTGTAATGACCGTAAGGATGGTGGAGGAGACACTTTAAGGTCATTTGCTATAGAATTGAGCATGTCTGTCAGATCGTCGGTTACAACCTTGTAATGCTCAAATGCTTTACTTTAATCGATTGATGGTAAAGACATCCTGCTGGATTAATCTTTACCTTATACAAATCTCAATAATTTTGGCTAGGTGGCCAAACTAAACTAATACCTAAATTCCCTAGGATTATAATATCTATATCCTATGTAAACTTGATTGCACATGCGTGTATTCAAATAGCTAATATAAACCTTCCCTTGGACTAAAGAATTCGACATAAGCAGTGATATCACAAAAAATATGCCATGGATTTATATACAGTGTTTTAATATCAAAGTTCAAAAACAATACCAAAGGTAGCCTATTCCAAATTTCATTCAGTAAATTTAGTAAAGTATGCTAGCTATGCTAAGCCTAATCCTGTTCGAAGAACCAGAAAAAAGTAGAATATGTGGTGACTATTCCCAGAATGCCTGCTTTCACCTGGTCAATGAATAGTCTACTCTCAGGTTTTGCAGGCTACCGTACACAATAATATTTACTCAACCAACTTCAAGTATAGTTGGGCTAAAACTTACTGGCTTATAGTTAAATGTAACAGACAAACTGTACGGTACTAAAGGGGAAGGGCATGAGTTATATTTGCTTAATAGTAGTGGAGAAACACTGGTTAATGACACACATACACTAAATAAAATTAAACTGAACACTGTATAAATCCAGGTTTAAATGAAAGACTCATTGATAAAATGTGAAAAATATATTGAGAAAACTTAACATTATAATGGAGAGTAATCTTTCAGCTTAAAAAAAAAAAAGGTAAATTTTACTCTAGCTTAGGTGGCAATAAAGTGAATTTTACAAAAATGAAAAAGAGTTATAGCTCCAGTACGACTGCTGGACACATCATATCAAAACAACACTTAATATCGAAATAATGGTTGTTCAAAATCCAAGAACTTTATACAATATTGAAACACAGTCACTGCTTGACAAATTCAACGGCACTAGTCCAAGGGGCGAAATGGGAGGCTCGTAATTTACACGAATTTTACGAGTCTCTAACAATAGGTCCTCACCTGGTACCATCTTCAGAGTTCTCGTCCGTTCTGTAAACAAATCAAACGAGCATCACATTCAAAAATAAAAGGATATATTTTTATCATATTTTACATAATTAAGGATATCTTAAGATTTAGATTAACTTTACAAACAAATCCCATTTATTCATGAGAAAATGATGAATTAATGACAAAATACATGATTGTTATAATATAGTCTCTTAAATGAATATATACCTGTAGGCTGATGCAATACTACTTATGGTATTACAAAAATAAAAACACACACAAGGTATAACTAATGAAACTGTGTGTAATAGACAGATCACCACTATATATATATATATATATATATATATATATATATATATATATATATATATATATATATATATATATATATATATATATATATATATATATATATATATATATATATATATATATATATATATATATATATATATATATATATATATATATATATATATATATATATATATATATATATATATATATATATATATGTATATATATATATATATATATATATATATATATATATATATATATATATATGTATATATATATATATATATATATATATATATATATATATATATATATATATATATATATATATATATATATATATATGTATATATATATATATATATATATATATATATATATATATATATATATATATATATATATATATATATATATATAAGCTCCGCTACTTACGAACAACCGAGTTACAAACAGTCACGATACGAACATAAAACCTACCCATTATATACCAATGCATTAATGTATATATTACTGTACTGTGTTGTATTATTAGATTATGATTACTGTATTAAAATTTATTAATACTGTTTATTTTATGTTTTATGTAGTAGATAAGTGTCTTGCCTAGGTACTGTACAGTACTGCACATGTATGTACTGTACAGTACTTTCTTTTTAACTAAACACAACTTACGAACAATTCTACTTATGAACGGACTTTTGGAACCTAACCTGTTCAAATGTTGGGGAATATATATATATATATATATATATATATATATATATATATATATATATATATATATATATATATATATATATATATATATATATATATATATATATATATATATATATATATATATATATATATATATATATATTTATATATATATATATATATATATATATATATATATATATATATATATATATATATATATATATATATATATATATATATATATATATATATATATATATATATATATATATATATATATATATATATATATATATATATATATATATATATATATATATATATATATATATATATATATATATATATATATTAACCAAATAAGCACATCACATATTTGAAAACATACATACATACATACATATACCTTGGCTGTTTCCCCCTTTAACTGGGGGGTAGCCGACATCAAGAAAGGAAAACAAATAGGGGGATTACTTTGCTCTATGGGCAAAGACGAGGGAGCTAGCGACCGTTCAGATGGCACTGCTGGAGTGCCACAGCCCATCCTCCCGGCTCTTCCACAACCTGTGTCGCTTCACAACTGCCAGATCCTCCTACTGCCCCTACCACAGGGCTATCTCTGTAAGATGCAGCCCTGTGGTAACAGCAGATGCCCATCAGAGCCGCGTCACAATCGCTCGCCACTCATTCCTATTCCTAGCACGCTCGCTTGCTTCCCTCACATCCATCCTCCTATCATTTAGGGCTCTCCTTACTCCATCCATCCATCCAAACCTAGGCCTCCCTCTAGCATTTCTCCCATCAACTCTCGCATTCATCACCTTTTTCAGCAGCCTTTCATCATCCATCCTTTCCACATGGCCAAACCATCTCAGAACATTCATATCTACTCTGGCTGCAATTTCTCTCCTCACACCCGTTCTTGCTCTCACCACTTCATTCCTAACCCTATCCAATCGAGATACACCAATCATACTCCTCAGGCATTTCATCTCAAACACATTTAGTTTCTGTCTCTCACTTACTTTCATACCCCATAACTCTGATCCATACATAACAGTTGGCACAACCACTTTCTCATACAAAACTTTCTTAACATTCATTTCCAACCCTCTATTCTTCATCACTCCTTTCAATGCACCCAACACTTTACATCCTTCATTCACTCTGTGACACACATCTGCTTCCACTCCACCATTTGCAGCTATAACCGAGCCTAAATACTTAAACTGATTAACCTCCTCAAGTGTCTCTCCATTCAACATAACATTCAATCCAGCGCCATCCTCATTTCTTGTACACCTCATAACCTTACTCTTTCCCACATTCACTCGCAGCTTCCTTCTCTCACACACCATTCCAAATTCTGACACTAACTGACACAGCTTTTCCTCTGAATCTGCCACCACCACAGTATCATCTGCAAACAGCAACTGATTCAGCTCCCACTCATTATCATCCCCATCTACCATTCTCAAACCTCGACCACGCACTCGCTCATGCACCTCTCTTACAACTCCATCAATATACAAATTGAACAGCCATGGTGACATCACACATCCCTGTCTCAGTCCCACACTCACTGGAAACCACTCACTCACTTCATTCCCTACCCTAACACAAGCTCTACTACCCTCATACAAACTCTTCACTGCATGCAACAATTTACCATTTATTCCATATAATCTCAAAACATTCCACATAGCCTCTCTATCAACTCTATCATAAAAACATGAATCATTTTTTACCCCGACCGGGACTTGAACCTAGGACTTATAATTACTAAGTCAAGGCGCTACCAACTACACACCACAGGAGGTTAAAAGGAATCCAACCTATTAGCTTATATCTGCTATACTTAGCAATGAACGCATTCTATCTGAATGCCACTATGTTCATATTACAGATTCCCCCAACCTCACTCGTGGCTTCATTTTTGCATTTAATTCAAGTCCCAATCTCTTTTTGGTGATCCCTAGTCATATAATGTTATTGTTATTAAGGGATATTCAATATTGCCCTTCTAATAAAATTAGGTGTTTATTTTAAATTACTTAACACCAAATCCAAACAACAAAAACTGAAAAAAAACAAAAACAATAATGAACAATTCATAAATGTACAAGTACTTAAATCAGTGTAATATAGCAGAATTATATACTTTATATTCAAAACCAAAACTGTTTAATGAAACTTTCCCGACTGTCATATGTCTTTATAAAACAAATAATAATCATATCAAATCATGTTTATGCAATGAAAAGTTTATAATAATAAATCAAAATGCCTACATCCCTTTTTCCTAAATAAAACAAATTCATATTTATCACTTTACAAATTAGGAATATAAACTTCACGTACTGATTACCATTTTCAACGATCAGGGCATTTAACAATGCGACCAGACCTACGATGGGGTACTGGTACTGGCGATATTATGAGAACTGGAATGGTATGATTAGAATCAGAACTTCCCATATCAACTTCACTTTCTTTAGCAATGTTATTTTCTTTAGTACTGAGTTCACCATCTAAAGTAACCCTCGAAGGAATAGAAGGCAAAACTGAAATATAATTACCATCATGACTTTGGTTATTACTAGGCAAAGTACATTCCTTTGAAATGGAATGAGTCTGTCATGGCATTATTTGATCAGAATGTCTTTTTCAAACAGTATTTGCAAACTATCTAAGCTGTACTTTATAGATAAGAACACCCAATACTTCTAAGATTTTTCCTTCAAACCAGGGGTTTCCTAACCATAAATTATTACAAAGACTGCATCATCTACATTATGCTCAAACATTTCATTTTTACAGTCATTTTGTATTGCCCTTTGCCTCTTTTCTTTTAGATGTAGCAGACTGGCCCTTATCACCATCCGCCCATTGTGATACTACAGCTGAAGGGTCTTTTGGGCTTAAATGGGACTGTCCAGGACAGTTCGATGTTATCTTCCTTCAGTTACGGCTCTTTTTCTATGCCTACATCAACACCGAATATTTTTGGATATTCGTTACACATCTCTTATTATCCCTTTACATCTGACAAGTCACAAAACTTCCCATTTATGTTTCTTTTCACTTTTTGTATTCTTCGTACTCAGGCCCGATGAAGTCAGGCTTTTTTTTTCTTTTTTCTTTTTTGTCCGTCCTGGTGTCGTAACCATAAAGAAAAGTTTTTATCTTCACTACTAACCATCTGAAATTATGATGAAAAATTAATTCAGCTGGAGAATTACCTATGGCAAAATGTCCAGATTGCCTATAAGTATGCAAAAATCTACATATTCTGGTATTAATGTGTCCATCAGGAAATATACTAAAGCTTTTCTTGAATGTTTTTACTGCCCATTCGGCCAAGCCATTAGAAAAAGCATTATAGAGTGCAGGTGTAATATACTTAATACCATTCTACTTTAGGAAGAGCTCCATTTCTTGAGAAGCAAATTATGGAGCATTGTCTGTTGCAATTATGTCTGCTGTAACAAAAATACAAAAGCTTTGCCTTGACTTAGCAATGGTTACTGGTGATGTGCTTGATATGGTTACATGGACATCCAAAAACTTAATGAGAGTCTACAATCAGTAAAGAATAGCAGTCACCAATTGGACCGCCAAAATCTCTCTGAAGTCTGCTCCAGGATTCATGTTTCAGGCCTTGATAATACTGCTGACTGTGATATTTGAAAGTTCTTAAAAGAAATATCACGTGATCTAGTTACTTCTGAGATGTCCTGATCATATTTATGCCACCATATCCAATTTCCAGCATCGGCTGTCACTGAGCTAATTCTATTATGACCAATATATAATTATTCTAACCACGCATATCAGCAGGTATAACTACTCATTTCCTGTTCTGAATTACATCATCATAAATGCTTTAATCAGATTTAACAGTAGCATATTCAGACAACAGGGGATCATATGTCCAACCATATTAAGCACAAATAAAAACTTTACTAAGAACTGAGTCATTTTTAGTTCTAGTCTTGAAATTGTCAAAAGAAACATTATCATTATTCAAAGCCTCATAAACATGAATATATTCATAAGGGATACCAGAATCCAGATCAGAATCCGCCACTGTCAAACAGCTCAGTTCATCATTGTCTTTTCTTGCTTTAAATCTTAAATCATAATCATATTGGGACAACAGAAGGGACCAGCTCTACACTTTGACATTGGTTTTACTGGAATCTGTTTTGTTCTCCCTAACCATCCAAGCAAGTTCTGATAACAAATTTATGATCCCACAAAAAACTATTTAAACTTTTATACCGCATAAGGCTAATCAAGAGCTTCCTTGTCCAGCTGGGAGTAATGCAACTCTGCATCAGAAATCTTTTTGCTAGCAAAGTATACTGGATTGTGGTACCATTTATCTCTTGCAATAATACACAACTATCCCCCACAGGAGAAGCAACCACTTCTACAATAACCGGATAATTTCCATCAAAATTAGCAAGCAAGTCAGATTTGGATAACTCTGCTTTGACTTTACTGAAAGAATTAGCATTTTCTGAAGACCATTTAAATTTGGCACCTTTCTTAAATAATTTGCATAAGGGAGTCGGGACACTAAAAACATTATTAACAAATCTACTGTAATCGGTTACCCTCACTAAGAAGGACTGTAAAGCACTGAAAGACTTTGGAGCTAGTGCATATATAATAGCAGCAAGCTTTTTGAGTGCAGGTCTAATTCCATCACCACAAATAGTAGAACCCAAATACTCGATAGCACTAGTATTCAAAACTATTTTCTTTAAATTCATACCTATAATATGCTTTTTAAATTTTCTCAAAACTCTATCAAGTCTCCTATTATATTCTTCTTGTGTCTCGACTCTAGTCAGAATATATTCAAGAAATGCCACAACATCAACAATGTTCAACAATACTTGGGACATAAAACATTTAAAGATGGCAGGTGATGATGCAAGACCAGAGGGAAGTCTTTTATACTTAAAAAGTCTCTTATGGGCGTTTATTACAAGCAACTTCTGGCTCTCATCATCAATTGGCACTTGTAAGTAGGCATTCTTGAGATCAGCTTTAGAAAAGATAGAACTCGGATCTTGTAAGGATAAATAACCCCAAGGTCCTTTAGGGTTATTCATCTTTACAAGACAAGTCTTGGGGTTCGTCAAATTTACAAGGTGGTTATAGTTGTTATTTGTATTTACATTTTTGTAAAGCTCGTATTCCTTTTACTTGCACATGTGTATTTGTGTGACTAGGTGTTCTGTATTCTTACTTTTGTTTTTTATTCCTACATGATTTCAACTGATTCTTATAAAGACAAACAACGGGTTATTCAACTTTACAAGTTTAAAAGCCATAGTAGTATTTAAGGCTTTATTCTACATAACTGTAGTGGCATAGTGTATTTTCTTTCTTTATTTGGAGTGTTGTAGTGGTATGATATATGTCTTCTTTATTTATATATTAATTTATTTATTAATTGATATATATATTTTCACTTTATTTATTAATATTTTTTGTTGTTGTTCTAAACTGATCCCTTAATTTTGCTTCTTTTTGTCATAACGAACTGTACATTGTTTTGGTTTTCTGTTTTATGGCAACACTGACTCTGTATTGCCGCCTTTTTCGTCTAGTGTAATACTTTTGGTCTGTTCATTTTTGATACATAAAACTGCTTAAAAATTAATGACTTTTCCGTATTGTGATACCTTAGATGATATTGTGGTAATCTTGATATCTTGTAAACATAGAACTACAAAGTGGTGACCACCGGAGTGATAAGATATAGGAGTGAAAAGAGATAGGAGTGACAAGATATTTGTAATTGACAAGATAGGCCTGTGACAAAATTTCTTCAGCATCATACTGGTAGGCAAGGCCTAGGTTTCTTTCAGTATTTGTACTCCAAGATAAGCTGTCATAAACAATGCCCGATTCTGATGATGATAAGTCTAGTGCTGCCAGGCACATAGTAGTGAAAGCCCCCGCATTCATGGACACCTGCGTTTCAGGGTGGTTTTCTATTCGTGAAGCTCAATTTGGCTTAGCTAATGTGAAATCCAGTGAAACAAAATTTTTCCATGTGTTATCTGCCTTGCCCCCTACTGTTGTAGAACGTGTTCCCCAAGACACTTTAAATAGGAGAGACTATGATATAATTAAAGCATACCTCACAAATCTTTTTGAACAGACCAAGCCTGAACTTTTCAATGATTTGATAAGTAATACAGTAATGCCTGGCAAGCCTTCAGTTTGTTTAGAAGAAATTCGCAGAACTGCTTCTAAATTAGGAGTAACAGATGACCTAGTGAAACATAAATTCTCGCAAGCAGTTCCCAGTAGTATTTCGGCAGTTTTAGCCTCTCAGCAAAATATGGATTTACCAGCTTTAGGCAAGCTTGCAGATGAACTAGTGGTATTTTCTCAAAATAATAATAGGGCTAAACCCATCAATGTTGTTGATCAGTCGTCAGTTTCTCTTCAAGCTAGTACATCCCAGTATGTATCAATTTCCAAGAATCCACCTGTAGGCCTAGGAGTGCTACCGTTCCATCAAAATCAACGTCCAAAAGTTTGTCGTGCCCATTTATATTATGGAACTCGGGCTAAATGGTGCAAGCCGTGGTGCCAATGGCCGAATAAATCTCAAAATATCCAGATGAAGGATTCTTCTAGAGCGCCGTCCCCAGCATCAACGTCTAGGTCCTCGTCGCCCGCACGGAATTTTCCTAGTTCGGAAAACTAATAAAGCAGACAGAAGAGAAAATTGTAGCTACGGCCACTTCTGTTCTGTCACTTCTACAGGTTGTAGCCAAAATTGGTTGTAGTGACATGGTCTTCACTGTGGATACAGGAGCTGCAGTCTCCATTATTCCATATAAGTATGTTTCAGAAATTTTATTAAGGCCAACAGCAGTTAATATTTCTACGGCCACTGGTGAGTCAATAAAAGTTTATGGTGAAATTATTCTTGACCTTGATATTCGGCAGTTGTGCCGTCGATTTAAGTGGACATTTGTTGTTGCAGATGTATGTACACCTTTATTAGGTAATGATTTTCTTTGCAATTTTGGATTGTTTATTGATTGTAAGAATAAAACTTTACATGACAATATAACACAATGTTCTGTAAAAGGTGATATTGCAAATCATAATGTTTCTTATGTGATTAATAATTTGAACTATTTACCTGATTCTGTACAACAGTTTTTCCAAGATTTTCCCTCACTCTTGTCATGTGTTAAGCCTCTTACAGCTAATAATTCTTTCAAGAATTCTAATGTTTTTCATTATATAGATACAGGGAGTTCTCCTCCGACATTTGCTAGATGTCGTCCGTTGGCTCCAGACAAATATTCTGCCGCCAAGGAAGCATTTAAGCAGTTGTTGGATATGGGAATTGTACAACCTTCTAAATCACCTTGGGCTTCACCCATTCATTTAGTTCCTAAACCTAAGCCAGGAGAGTGGAGAGTATGTGGTGATTTTAGGCAACTTAATACTTTGACCAAGCCAGATAAATATCCTTTACCACATATTAGTAGTGTGTCATTAAAGCTTTACAAGAAAAAGATATTCCGTAAAATTGATTTGTTAAAAGCCTATCACCAGATCCCTATGAATCCTTCAGATGTTGAAAAGACAGCAGTAACCACACCCTTTGGGCTATTTGAATATTTATATATGCCTTATGGTCTTCGGAATGCCCCTGCCACTTTTCAACGTTTGATGGACAATTTATTTAGAAACCTTGATTTTGTATTTATTTACCTGGATGATATTCTGATATTTTCAGAGAATACAGAAGAGCACAAGAAACATTTGTCTATAGTATTTGAAATCCTAAGCTCT
Organism: Halocaridina rubra; assembly: GCA_037179515.1. Lineage (NCBI taxonomy): Eukaryota > Metazoa > Arthropoda > Malacostraca > Decapoda > Atyidae > Halocaridina > Halocaridina rubra. The sequence goes on along the minus strand of JAXCGZ010015687.1, from coordinate 34,099 downwards.
AATAATCTTAAAATTTCTATTGATAAATGTGAATTCTTTAAAAATGAAATAGAATATTTAGGATATTTGATCACTGCTAATGGTTTAAAACCTGGTTCTCATAAACAGACAGATATTGTTGATTTTCCTAAGCCAGCAGATTTTGCTGCCTTACGTAGGCTTATAGGAATGCTCAATTACTATAGACAAATGGTACCACATTTTGCTGATGTTGTATATCCTTTGACAGAATTAATTAGATTACAACCTAAATCTAAAGAACTAGTATGGAATTCGGAAGCAGAATCTGCCTTTGTACGTGCTAAAGAGTCACTTAACAATGCTTGCACCATTGCATATTTTACTAGTAAGTGTAATTTTCCACTGCATCTGGTGACTGATTGTTCCCAAGTGGCAGCTGGAGCTGCGTTACACCAAATTCAGGATGGTAAATTTGTCCCTATTGAATTCTTTTCAAATAAATTATCAGAATCTCAGAGGTGTTATTCTACTTTTGACCGAGAACTGCTTGCTGCGTATCTGGCTGTACTAAAATTTAAACATGTAATTGAAGGACGTGAAACCGTTTTATTTACTGATCATAAACCCCTTGTTTTTGCATTTAAGAATCCTCATACAGCCAAGTCAGATTGACAGCAACGATATTGGTCTTTAATTAGCGAGTGTATATCAGATGTGGTACATATCAAGGGTGCTGACAATGTTGTAGCAGATTGTCTTTCCAGACCATTACCTGTATCTTCTGTATCAGTGGACTTACATGATTTAACCAGTATAGCTGAGAGCCAATCCACTGACACAGAAATTCTTAATTTCAAAGAGAGATTGAAAATTTTCAAAATTCAGAATCATGACTTATATTGTGACATGTCAACACCCCATCCAAGACCATTTCTTCCCTTAGCTTGTCGTAAATCAGTATTTCAACTTATGCATAACATTTCACATCCAGGAGTCAAAGGTACGTTGCGCCTTATCAAAGCTAGGTACTTTTGGCCTAATATGGATCGAGATATTCGAAGTTGGACTAAAGAGTGTACTTCTTGTCAGCAAGTTAAAGTGCACCGCCATACCTGTGCTCCTATTACAAATTTTACAGCACCTTTTGGGAGATTTGAATTTGTGCATTTAGATATTGTTGGTCCTCTCCCTCCTAGTAAAGTCCCTGGCCAGTCTTTTACAGCACCAGAACAATACGTTCTTACCTGTATTGACAGATCTACTAGATGGTTGGAAGTCATCCCCATCACAGATATTTCTGCTACCACTGTTGCTTTTGCTTTTATTAAAGGTTGGGTATCTAGTTTTGGAGTGCCATTATATGTTTTTACTGATAGAGGTGCTCAGTTTGAATCTGCATTATTTCAGCAACTTTCCTCTGTAATTGGATTTCATAGACTGCGTACCACTTCATATCACCCTCAATCTAATGGCATGGTTGTAAGATCACATAGAGTATTGAAAGTATCTCTGATGGCACGTAAATTTGATTGGCTTGCTTCTTTACCAATAGTACTTTTAGGTTTAAGGTGTGTCCCCACAGAGTCTGGAGTTTCTCCATTTACTTTGGTGACAGGGAGTATGCTACTTAGTCCTAAAATCATGGTAACAACTGAAATTCCTTCTTTTGCACAACAAAAAGAAATTGTCTCTGAATTTGTATCTCGAATGCGTGAATTAGATTTTTCTGAATCCTCTTATGGATAAGTTCATTCATCCTCTGTTAAACCTTATGTTCCAACAGATCTTGAATTATGTACACATGTTTGGGTTAGAGTGGATCGTGTACGTCGCCCTTTAGAGGCTCCCTACTTTGGTCCACTTGAAGTTGTGGAACGTGGTAATAAATATTTTATTTTACGTCAGCTTTCTGGAAATTTAACTACTGTATCTGTAGATAGATTGAAACCTGCCTCAATACCAAAAAATATCAGTTCTAATGAGACAGAACCTACTGTAAATAATGATTCTGTGCCAGAGGCTGTCAATTCTGATGTGATTGAACCAAGTGTAAATAATGATTTTTCTGATTCTAATTCCACAAATGACACGGATTCTGATACATTAATTCCTAGTAGTGCATCTATTCCTGAAAATATTGATAATGAAGATGTTATTGAAGAGAAAATACCTCAATCTGTTGTTACGAAATCTCGTCGAGTTAGATTTAATCATAACCCTGATTATGTATATTATTAATTTGTATTTTTGTAGCTTTGTCTCCACATATATATTATATATCTATATTTTCTATTATCAGTGTTAACAACTAATGTACTCCTGTACTGGCAGGGGAGTGTTGTAGTGGCATAGTGTATTTTCTTTCTTTATTTGGAGTGTTGTAGTGGTATGATATATGTCTTCTTTATTTATATATTAATTTATTTATCAATTGATATATATATTTTCACTTTATTTATTGATATTTTTTGTTGTTGTTCTAAACTGATCCCTTAATTTTGCTTCTTTTTGTCATAACGAACTGTACATTGTTTTGGTTTTCTGTTTTATGGCAACACTGACTCTGTATTGCCGCCTTTTTCGTCTAGTGTGATACTTTTGGTCTGTTCATTTTTGATACATAAAATTGCTTAAAAATTAATGACTTTTCCGTATTGTGATACCTTAAATGATATTGTGGTAATCTTGATATTTTGTAAACATAGAACTACATAACTACAACTACAAGCATCTGCAAATAAGATAAACAATGGTAAGAGAATTAGACATTATAATTACAATTAGAAGGTATATAATGAAAAAAAAAATGAAAGACTACATTAAGAGAATATTATAACAGGTTATTTAATTTTACAACTTTGATTACGGGGTTATTCAACTTTACATGGGGTTGTGGGGGGCTATTTATATTTACAAAATCCTATAACTCTTGCAAACTATTGCTAAGATTTCAACCACCTTTTATAATGGGTATTTTTCACATGATAAATGTTGATAAATCAGCCTTCAACACTGGAATAACAGGCACTGCCAAGTCATTAAGTCTTATTGGTTCAATAAATCCTCAGCAACTAAATCATCTAAAGCTTTTTCCACTAGTTTTCTATAGTGGAATGGCACAGCTCTTGCTTTTTGAAACTTAGGTAATGCACCACTTTTAAGATGAACTTTAGCTACCATACACGAAACAAGCAATTTCGGATCAGCTGCATAACTCTCTACTTGCCTCTTAACATCCATTACTTTATTAATTATGCTACTGCCATTTACTACTACTCCAACTAAAGCAATGCCAATCTTGGACAGTAAATCTCTACCACATAAATGTCTATTATTACCTTCAGCTACAAAATAACCTTGTCTGGTTCAACAATTATTGTACTTAACATTTCCATACACTTTTCCAATAACTGTGTCATTTTCATTATAATAAGTTTCAAGAGTTTTAGTACAAAGCTACAGAGGTAAGGCAAGACTTAGAACCCACGAACATCCTAATGTAGAAACTCCGGAACCAATGTTCACTTCAAATGGAATTTATTTTCCATCCAATTTTAAAGTAATATTCGTTCTTACATGAGGAGCATCAATTACACTAAATAAATCATTCTCCTCCTCTGAAGCATCAATATCTATCAAACGCATGAGAAGATTGCTTCTTCAAATACGGCATTAATTTTCTTCTTACCTTTCGTCTTCTTTTTGACAGACCTGTCCGGAAGATCATTCATCTGACTAATGCTATGGTACCAACGACTATGAGAACTTCTAGGACTCCAGTTTGCTTCCTTCTTAAATGACAAACTTGTATCAGGTGTCCTTTCCAGTTGCATACTGAACAGGATAAGTGAGAAAATCTATAGTCCTCATTACGATGTGGGTAACCACAATGTCGGCAATTCCATATTTCCTATCAGTAGACGATTTTAACTGTAAATCATTAACTTTTACCGGAAGTCTGTCACTACAAATAGCCTTTTAAATATTTAAAATATGCTCAAGAGTAGCAAATCTAATTTCTCAGCTGTTGAGTTCGGAAATAAATTTCTCTGTCAGTGCCCATAAAAAAGTGGTCATGTACCCTGGCATCAAACTGGTCACACACTTTACAATCTCTTGCAAGTGATTCCAGATCAGCATAAAGACTGTGGAGACATGCACCAGGCTTTTTTTCAGTTGTTGAAATTAAATAAAACCTCTTTGATATGAAGGTTTAATAATAAAATGTTCTTTTAATAGCTTAACTAAGTCATCATAAGATTTCTAATGTGGCATATCCGATGCACATAGGCTAGCTAGAGTACTATAGCTCACTACCCGGAGATACCAGTATACTGTAATACTATTATGATCAAAATCTGCCTAAATTGTTGAAAACCACACTTCAGATTTTATATTTCTGGATTGAGATGAGTCAGTTTTTGTCTGCTGTAGTGATGCTATCTAATAAAACTAAATAATATAATAGTATAGGAAAACTTACGCTGATTCTGAGTCCCAAAGATACAGCGAAAATAATGCACAGACGAGGTCACTAGGTAGTCCTTAAACCAAAATTTTATTAATCTATTTTTAGATTAGAAAAACATTCGGCGATTTTAACCTGGTCACCCATGTCATATAATGTGTTAGTGTTAATTAAGGCATTTTAAATGATACACTTCTACTAAAACTGGGTGTGTTCATTTTACTTAACTCCACACTGTTGGGGTTTAGGATGCTAGAGTGTTGTTAAGATTCTGTTTTACTAAGGGGACTCAAAGTACCGAGCTCGGTTAAGAGCTCACAAACAGACAGGATAGATATTTGTACTTGAACACCCCATCTCTATTACCATTAGTCGGTTAAATGAAACTCAGAAATTAACTTTCTTTTAATTTTGGAAATGCAATGACATTAAAAGAATTGAATTAAATTTCTCAAATTAAATTTTATGAAATGCTGCCTCGAATCCCGGAGGTAGTGAGCACGATTTCGTGTTCCCGGCACCACGGACGTATGCCAAGACTTTGGCCTCAACTCGATGATTACCTCTGTCACACAGGCAGAGTAGAATACAGGACACTGCAATTTCAGAAACAGAAATGACACACTGTTTATAATGGGAAACTGAAAGCATGAGCACACCTATAATGAGTTTCCAATGTCATTTTACTGGATGAAAATATATTGGTTATTCACAGCTAACCAGAAATATTTATGCTACCATAATAGCATACAAAACCATTGATTCTTTACTGGTTTTAAAGAAAACAATATATTCACAATAAATGAAGAATAAGCAAGACAAATACAGTATGCATTCATTAAATTGTGGTTAACAGGAAATATTTGCAAAGCCAACAGGGCAAAACTACCTTTTAATTATATGCAATTTGTATAGCAAATAGCTTTATTGACGAGTTTTTGATGTAAAACACTTTATTTACGATGATAGAAAGAGGTGAAATGAAATTAGAATTTATTAGGAAAAGAGATAGATTTTTACGGGCTCATAACCAGTCTTCAGAGGATGAGATTTTCGTTTATCACATTCAGTGAAAAGAAACTTCTCAGCAATGTATATCAGCTGTAATTTACAGGTTAAGGAATTAACTTTGGCATGTGAGATTCCTGTTTGGTAATCTACAAAATTTCGTGTGTATGGGAATGGAATCTGAGAATAAAAATCCGTAAGATTTAGCCAGTAACGAATGTAACTAATTCTCGAAAATAAACCAATTTGCTTGACCCACGAGCTTTACCATACACTATCCCTCACCTTGTTGTGCTAGATGAATTCCTGTGAAGATGCCACGTAAATAAGGTTTGAAATAAACTTAGACTGCTCAGGCGAGATGTTGCCTCTTGGAAGTTTGGGCGCCAACGGAGGGCGTCTCATTGTCCCTCCTGGTGAGTTCATCTGTAGGATACATTTCTAGAGCAGTAACTGGCTCTGATATCATTTTAAGGACGATTTTAGTGGTGGTCCCTGGCAGGCAATTATAGCAGAGATGCAAGGGAGAGACAGTATTTTTAGGTGCAACAAGTGGAAGCAAATAAAATAAAACGAGAATAATAATGAAAAGTTAGGTTACTGGTAAACAATCTCCATAATTTTCTTGGCTCGTAGCAGACAGAAAATAGGAGCAGCCTTTATATCGGGGCTATACTTCTACACGTACAAGAAGAGTAAATAAGGTATATTTAAAATTAGCTATAAGCTAAAATACAAATTGCAAATAATCATAATCTGCAAAAGTCAAGAAGTGGGAAATATTTTTTTAGTTAGAAACTAACAGTTAAGTTACTAATTTAATTAATAAGGCATCTAACAGCCTATGGTTACTTTGAGCAAAACACTCTGTCACACACACCAAATCCAAACAACAAATATAATAAAAACAAAATAATAATAAACAACGTAGAAAGTATAAGTACATTCACCTCTTGGAACAACGCAAGGATGGGTTCTCAGAAGGCACGTGTAATGTACAATTCGTGTAATGTAACAAGTCATTTTCCATAAGAAACAATGACAATAAGCATAGATACGATCCACAACCATACATAAACACACTATGCCAAAGATATAAGAAATAAATATTTGGAAATGAATGCAAAGAGAAGAATATATGAAGGTGTGATTGTGCCGACAG